>NNCF01129519.1:236137-357684 GCA_002313205.1 Laupala kohalensis
CAACTGCTTTTTTGACAATAAAGTTTATTTATTTAAATTATTGCGTTTTTCACGTTAATCGTGTAGCACGATAATTGTACTAAACGTTGTGTGGATATTTGTGTAATTTTACGCATTCAAGAAGAGTGAGTTAATGATTCTGAAGAAATGGAATGAAGTTGGCTGACATAGTTGATGTTATCGTCATTTGTCAAGGCTGGAATATATGTACGTTTTGCGAATGTAAACATCGCTCGCCACCTCCACGCAAAACGAAAGTCAACAGTCGCATGCTTTTCCGAGTAGTGTCCTCTTCCTTCTAACAATCAAAAGAGTGTCTTGGCAATGAATTTATCTAATGTCGTACGTTTTTTCAGAAAATAGTGGCTGATGGTTTTGTGCTAAATTACGTCTATTTCTGAGCTGAGCATGTCACATTTACGCATATGCAATTATTACATGACGATATTGTCATGCCCCGTGGATAGGAAGTTATCATACTTCCGAGTTATAGGAAGTTGTCATACTTGGATAGGAAGTTATCATACATAAATGACGAGTATAATGTGCCATCACGACTTCTACCTCTTGATAGAGTAACAAACTAATATAAGTGAATGCTTCAAGACTGATGAAATTGTTTTCCTGATATTTGCCCAATGTATTAATCGAACACATAAAGTTGAAATATTAAATAAGTTCTGAAATTATAGAAGAACTACCCGAGTCTCTGCGGATTTGCTCAGTGAATTTTGTAATATGTCTGCCACTTTATCCTCTATAATTATTTTAATAATTATAATCTTTTAATAATTTTTCGTGCCACGCTCTTCCCAACCCCCAACTCTTAGGGTGTCATGCACCTCATGTATATACTGTCAGGGTATATACTGTCATTGAAAATAGTTTTACTCGTCTCAGAATAGACAAAAACCATTATATCTGTCTCTTTATATTTTTCTTACGTCTCTTCTTACCCCCAGCTCTAATGATTCCGTGCCCCTACGTAATCTCAACTTGAACTTAACGGCATTGGTACTTTAAAAATCTCATATATCCTAAATCTCATCAACCCTNTAGGATCTTTCATCATTAGGATCAATAATTTCATTAATTGGAATTATTATATTAATTTATATTTTTTGAAGTAGAATATATTCTCAACGAACTGTTTTATTCCCATTAAATTTATCTTCTTCTTTAGAATGATACCAAAATTCTCCATGATTCCGTGCCCCTACGTAATCTCAACTTGAACTTAACGGCATTGGTACTTTAAAAATCTCATATATCCTAAATCTCATCAACCCTCAACAATTTTAATTCTTTTAAATTTCAAAATTAGTTTTCAATTAGTTTTAACCATAAACAGACTTTTACCCTCCCCCAAGGGGTACTAGTGGTGTCTTTCTTCCATGAGGGCTAAATTTAGACTTGCACGATATTGGGATTTCACTGTCGAGTTAGCGACGCCGCAAATTATGGACTCGTATCTGGTATCTGACATGTTTTATAATTTGTTCATGGCATCCCCTTCCCTAGGGATGCTGGGTTTTATACGGGCTGATTGTGGACTTTGACATCTTCGAGAATGTCACTACTAATTTCAGCGGCCCCGACAACTACGATCTCAACGCTAATACAAGTCACTCTCGATTATTTTTATAATTCACTCCTCACCCCAACACAGGGGGTGTTTATTCGTAATAGGGGATGACCGCATACTTATATTTTACTCCGTGAGCATGTTCAAGATTGAAATACGATACGTTGGTAGGGGAGGGAGGGTATGTTCCCAGCCTTTATCTACCTTTGGTCTATTACGTTAAATTAATATTATTGTAAAGAATTGTTTTGCTGATGTTGGCGAAAAAATATTGATATTGCAGAAGTTTGAAAAAATATGTTTCCAGATAATCCTGAATACGGATCGTTTATCAAAAACTATTGAAATATAAATAAACATGATTTTCAAACGACTCTAACCAATTTTTCTTCGCGCACTTTTTGTGAGAAAAATGTCGTTTTAAAAAAAATTTTGGATATTATTTTTCATCAATTCTAAAAACTTATTCGTAATAAGCAATTGTTAAATTCGTGTAATACTTAATTTTGTGCACGTTCGTTCACTTATACACACCCTGGATAGCAATGTGGGATCCTGTGCCACTGTGCGTGGGATCAAATCTCCCTGTTTTCCCGACCGTTTATGGCCAGTTACTGTAGAATGTTCGAGCTTATCTTGGTATTAACTAATAAAATGCATAGTTCAATAACATTCTTGTGTTTTAAAACTTTCGACAATTGCTATATTCTTTATACTCTAACTAACCATAATGTTATAAATGGATAATTATTTCATAAGTTCAGACAAGATAGAACGAACGAAGGTCCAAAATATGAAGAAAGAATTAATTGGATTAAATGATACTATATAGACAACTGGTACATTTAAAACTAAATGAAATCGCTAGATTAAAGCAATGCCGTCACTGAATTGGTAATATTAATAGGAAACGAATAAAAATTGTTATTGCTCTAGGAAAGTTCAGCAACTTCAGTCAATTGCAATTCACTTGAATCTTTCTTTGCGTGTAAATACAAATCACCATAAGTAAATTAAACGTAGCAGTTTACTTTGTTTATAGAAGGATTTTATTTCGAAATAAAATTATCACAAACTTGCGTAACTCATGAATGTGGCAGCACGCTAAATAAACTTCAAAGTTAAGAACCATATATTACCATGAACCCCTCTCACTCACTATGTACGAGTAATGTAAGCAAAAGTATACTTATGACTAACTTGAATAATTGACTTTTTGGTTATGAAAATTAAATAATGTATTGAAATGTGAATATTGTGTTGTACGACAAGAGACGTATAGGAAGACTGAAAACTTATATGAAGTCGTATTTTCACTGCATCATGTTTACCACGAAAGAAATTGAAAAGATGATTAAATAAGATAATTGTTAAAAATTTAGCGTTGCACTTATTGAAGCGGAATCTTTATTACAAGCATCGTGATCAAAACTTTTAGTAAGACACAGATTTTGTTTTAAAGGCCTGTGAAGTTAAAGGTTTCCGTAAGAACCACGAAAAAAGAAAGGAAATTCATCTTGAAGTAACAATGATTAAATCATTGGATGAACACGGCAGTTACTTGATAACTCCCACATCAGCGTCGTTTTCTAAAACACGAAACAATTCAAAATGATACGACTGACTGAGATTAAATTAAGGCGTACCAAGTAAAAAATAAATTTAATATTTAAGCGATTTCAGTGGCACAATTTAAGAGGTAAATTCAGAAATATATTTATTTCCCTGGGTTGAAATTCCAGGCGACTTAGGTTTGTGGCACAGTTCTTTAGGAAACAACATAAGTGTTGGTAAAATGAATGTTACAACGACACTTTACTGCTCAGAACATCAATGTAAAAATTACAGTATTGCGACAATGGCACATTAATTGTGACAGACAAACGAAATATTGTTTCCAATCTCAGTTTTATGGGGAAACTATGTACGGAAACTTAAAGTATTATTAAACATAAATGAATCACACTGAAATTATTTTACTTCAGTCGAGAATGATACATAGTTGTAAAACTTAATATGTGAATCGAAACGGAGGAAAATATCACAGATAATTATGTAACGTTTGTAGATTGATTTGTAGCTACGCTCATTTTCATGCAAATTTTGCATTATAATTTAATTATTAAATTAATATTTTAATTAAATGTGACTCATTATGAACAAAATATTTTATTTCCAAGAGTCGCATGAAACTTTAATATCAATGACAATAAGACCCCTGTCATGACCAATGCACAATGGACAGGGGACTGAGAATTTTGTTACACACGTCAACATCTTCAGCTATGGTGCTTACCTTATGAAAAATTATGCAATAAATTATTGTTTCGTGATAACACATGTCGGTAGATAACACACATGTCCTCGGCCGTCCTTTAGTATCATTGATTAAAAGAAATTCACGAGTTCGTAATTATACCTCAAGTATTAAAACTTTATTTTAATAAAAATATTGAGTAGGAAACGGGCCTAATATATATCCAAACAATATTTTCAATAAATATTTATTCATATAGCATCTAGATTTACAACATTATACATTTGGAGAACAATATTTACTAAAGAAAAAGGTATATGCTCAATTAATTATGCAATTTTATTATAAACAATCACTTAATTTTTTGTTAAACAGTCTATTGCAATTTAATCGTGCATGGTCAATCTTGTGATGCTAGTTTAGAATCATCTTCAGGGTCGCTGTATTCTTATTTTGTATTTTTTCTAATTACTCTACATTATTGTAGATAAATTTATTTTTTCTACAAACATTAAAAAGGAAAAAAGAAAACCCTAGATGTTGTGAAGGTTTAGCCTTTCAGAGTTATAATGCATATTAACTAACATAAAAATAAAATGTATTCCTCTCCGCGAGTTTCATTGGAAATCTCTTCGTTGTTCCTGCTCTATCATTCGACAATTAAATATAAAAGTTTCTTTAATTTTACGTTCTATTTGTTAAACGAAATTACGTGTCATTCGCGCCTTCGTCGTTTGTCCGAGAGGAAAATTTCTGCGATCTAAATTTCTAATTTTACAGCCAGTAAAAAGTAGAACGCCATTAAAATATTATGCATAAGTAACATAAATATTACAATGAAAAAACATATTTCGTATAATATCCCATATTTGTTGAACACTTTCTGAAAATATGAAATTCTCTGTTGTATTGACGGCAAAATGTTCCGTTAATTGGAGAAGATTTCTAGATTTAAAATAACAAGTCCTTAGAATATGACACTGAATCAGGAATACGGGGAACTACAAGTTACAATAACTTAACATATAAAACTAAATACGACCTTGTTAACTGCCTCGCTCGATTTAAATTTACTGTAAATATTATACTGAATGTCTGACTAATACGTTTATCTTCACAAATGTAACATCCATGTTGCTTCGTAAAAAGTTATATACCCGCAAAGAATGTTTCTAAATGACAATGTTCGTTCCCTGCTCTGGAAATCAATAAATAATACTGAATATCGATACTAACATTATAAATGAGGAGTGAGTAAAGTATGTAGAATATATAAAGTATTTCAACTGTAAAAAAATTCGTCAACGAGGTTTTCATATTATTGATCTCTGATTATTTTTTTAGGTTGCACAATTACTACCAAATTGTTATATCGTGGATAAATATGTCACTAGAAGATGTAATTTACTTGTTCCTTAAGTAGTTTTATAACATTTATAACTCGAGAATTAAACTTTTGTGTTATTAGTTCATATTTGAGACAAACGTTTTCTATATTTATTTAATTCCTTTTCACATATATGAAAAACTTAAGAGAATCGCAAATTATGTGAAATTACTTTCGACAATACACATCATTTGTAGGCAATGAGATTTGATTTCTTTACTTCACTGTATAAATATAAGAAATTATAGGAATATTTATAAGTAATTTGTGATTCGATTTATACCAATTCCATACGATATCTTGCAATTATATTCAAATTCTGTTAAAAACTATATTTTATCACAGTATTACGCAAACGTTTTTTACAGAAACTCTAATATCGTTTACATTGCCTATGAAGACCTTGCGAGACAACGAATCTCGAGATGTCGTTTAAATATAGAGAATGGTAAAGTTTATTGAAGTCAAGAATATACAGAATATTTTTGTTATAGAAGTCCAAAATGTGTATAATAAAAAAATACAAAATATTTCTTTAATAGCGGTGTAATGAAACATTTTATCTCGTTACGATTTACCCGCCGCACGATGTCTTTCAAATATGGGCGCCGTTTCAAATAGACCTACGATTGGTCGAACGAAACTTCCCCTGTCGAAGGGGAAGCAAGAGGAGAGAGCCGTTGCAAACCTAACAGATACAAAACTGGTCAGAGCGTGGGACTTAGAAGAATAAATGGGCCCTTTTATGCTATCAGTAGTGTACATGTCCAGCCCATTTTAGTCTTTGGAATTGTATGTATTGAACTACATAATATTTCTTGAACATGCCCCTTAATTCATTATTGTATCTTATCCGCCAAATATCGCCTTCTTGTATTGGCCCGAATATCCTTCTTAAGATTCTTCTTTCAAATATCTATAACTTCTCTTTCGAGTTTTTTCCCAGAATCCAGGTCTCGCATCCATACGTTAATACTGGTCTTATAAGTGTTTTATAGATCTTTATTTTGCTTTTTCGACCTAGTAGTTTGTTTCTTAATAAAGTCTGAAGAGCAAAGTAGACTTGTTCCTTTTAAAATCGCTGACTTCTGTACCTAAGTATTTGAACGAAGAGACTGCCTCTATATTTATGTTACCAATGGAATATTGTTCAAATTTATGGCTGTTTCGTGTCAGTATCATAGCTTTTGTTTTATTTATATTTACTTCTAGACCCATTCCCTTTGCAGTTGCCTCCAATTTAATACACTGCTAACTGACATATTTTCGGCTTCTGCTTTGTATGCATAATCATGTGCATATCCTATAATTTGAGTCATTCTATTAATGATATTGAATAGGATCAATATCCAATTGCCTAATGACTTTTTCTAGAGCCAAATTGAAAAGCATGGGTGCTAAGCTTTCTCCTTGTTTGAAACCATTACTTATGGGGAAGGAGTCCGTGACCACTGACTGCACTCTTATTAACCCTATTGTGTCTTGCATCGTTAGTTTGGTCAGCCTTATTAACTTATCTCGAATTTTTAAATATTTCATTGTTTCATACAGTTGTTGTCGAATGACACTATCATACGCTTGCTTGAAGTCTATGAATAATTGATGTACTTCTATGTTGTATTCCTTACATTTATCTAATATGCGCCTCAACGTGAATATTTGATCTACTGTAGATCTACCTCTACGGAAACCTGCTTGATATTCTCCAATTATAGTTTCAACATATGGTGTTAATCGACAACAAGTAAATTCTACCGTAAATACGAAATTCGAATTAAATTGGTTCATCCGTTTACTCGGAATCGCTGCGCACAGACGGACAGACGGACAGACGGACGGACGGACGGACGGACGGACGGACGGACGGACGTTATGCCAAAATCCACTTTTTCAGAATCAGGGATAACCAAAATGGATATTTCCATCGAAATTTTTACGATTACAAAACGTTCTTCTACATAAATGAGATAGTAAAAAGACCGTATGAAATATAGTATTTGAAGTTACGATTTGAATAAATGAAAAAAAAAACATCCCAATCTTCAGCACAAGTTACTTGGTATTTGAATAAACGTTTGCTTCAGGTTTCGGTCTTTCACTGCGAGAAAGACTTGGCAATTCCTCTTTTTTATATTTTATTCAAAAAAGACTCATATCGTCATAATTTAAATGCCTAATAATTTCATTGCTTGTCATTTAATGTCGTTCAAACATAAAAGGTATTATTGAGGCTTCAGAGCTCGCCAGCAACTAGGTCATTAGAGCCCTTCAACCATAAAAAAACGATAAAAACCATCATATAGTACTTTCGAGCAATCGGCAATCGCCGTTCCAGACGGATGATCTTCTTTCCTGCATTTTTTTCAGGAAATTTTTGTTCAAGGTATTTATCTTTCTTTTTCCTGTTTCCTAAGTGTAAATGAGAACGATTTTCGTCTGTCGTTTTGATTATTTTAATCGAGAAACTGGAAGACGACGTCATACAGCTCTTTATACGCTTCACAGTAATAGAAAATATTAACCTAGGAAGATTAAATTCATGTAAATTTGTTATTTATCTAGAGCTCCTTGTATTTTTCTAAATTTTAATCAAGATATCTTTATACTTAATACTTTTGTAAATTTTGAATATTTTTGCTGCAAACGTTGCTTAATTCTCACATAAATTATTTTACCACTCTTATAATTTTAATAAAACAACAAGAAACTCTTCTAATATTATGAACTTGTCTTTCCGGGACAAGTTCATACTGACTCCGGCCGCGGCGGAAGCCTACGTTTATATCTTCTAATATTAACAGTTCAGTTATCATGTCTAAATCTAAAGCAATTATGGAATATTGTTAAAATAAAAACACAACGTAATGAAATATTTATACGATCAGATAGGAGTAAAGAAAATGATGAAGGCGTAATCAGTCAAATTGTGCAGTGATGCGCCCACTTACAAAAGCCACATGAAAACCGTGATTTCGTCAGTTCGAGGAACCACTCATATTTTCTATATTTTATATCGAGAACTAAAATGCTAATTAATCAAGGCCGCCGAAGATTGAGTAGCAGAGACAGAATTGGCGTCGGAGTTGAGCGTTATAGTTAACAAGAAATAAACGGACTTTATTTTGAAGTATTCTTCGAAACGGCGAACGACAGTTTCTCTAATCCTATTTTTTTACGACTGGAGTTGATAATATTTGTTAATACTATAACACATGTCGAACTATTTTTTATCGTTAGGAGTATGTTGAAATGTTAAATCCGTGTCTGCCGTAGTGTCCTTGATCGGAATTGATGGAATGGTCCCTTGCTTGCTTCCGGAGAGTAAACTAGTTTATTATCGTCCACGTGGTCATATGCAGTTTGTAACTATTTTTTTTTACTATAAAGTTTTATTATTATAAATAAAATTTCTTTAATGATATTGTCTATGTATTTCTACTTTATTTATTTTCTTTTCTCCATATTATTTCTATTATTTTTTCCATACTGATAAATCATATTATAAAGAAACTTTCTGCAATTATTATTGATAATTCTACCCTCACTTCACCTTCTACTAATTTGAATAAGTTTCGCATCTTCCTGGTTAAGTACTCGTAAACGAATACTGAAAGGGATATCGACCCTCAGGCTGATTTGAAAGGACGGGGCGCGACGGCGGAGTGTGCGTATGGTTTCTGGTCGTGTCGCACAGTTCATTCTTCACGCTTACAATTGATGTCAGTCGCGTCGCAAGCCAAGTGGCTCGTCTGCGGACGCCCAAGAAAAATATAAAAACAATAAAAATATCACTCCTCAGGGGACTGAAAAATAGACTGGCACAGCACATTTATCCGTCATTGTTACCATGCATACACAGACACCAAACCATTTAGCAACACCTCTGTTGTATTCACACAGATATATCCACCTAAGTGGTCCAAATCTCGCTGAAATCAAGTCTTCCCTGCTTCGTTAGCTTACGCTCTGAGTTGACGAATGAGTCAGTAAGTCAGTGAACACAATGCCGCTTATATAACACATTTCGAGTTATCAAATACAAATGATAATCTTAATGCGCCAAAATACAAGCGTTCGAATTTGTTTGGGATGTTAAGGGTTGAAATGAGGGACAAACTTTTAATATTTGTAAATCATAAAATTAAATTAAATACTGGAACATGGTGATGCAGTTGTGGTAAATAACTATCTGACGTTTAGGCAAAAAATGTCATTATTTTCTATTAATTATTTGAGCAGTCTTCATTCTGTGTTAATGACTATGTTTTTTACACTATGAGTCTTTTTTCGTACTTAGAATTGAGTAATAATTCTAGAATTGAGTGCCGCGGTCAGAGACATAAATATTGAGCCCATGAATCGTAAAATAAGACTTTTAAGGAATGTTTGAGAATTTATTTTGTGCAACCCATCTATTACAGGCACTATCGCACATGTTCGTAAGATACTTCGAACTCGACCTTCATTCATTTTCTTATCATTTCCATTATCTCTTCTTACGTCCTTTCATGCTGTATTACTTCCAACCAATATCTTTCATATCTTTCACAGCTGATAATTAATCATATGTGTGCCAATTCACGTTTCTCTACACAGACCTGTTGGCGAGCCCTAAAGCTCCAAGAATAATAAATATACTCCGACGAACATTTCTATTTCCGGTTGAATGCTTTGTCAGCTCTTTGAAGCCTAGTGCTTCAGTAGAGGAATGTAAATTAGAGTCGTGGAAAGATTTTGTAATGAAAAGTGTCTGGAAAAATGTATGGGGTATCCCTTATTCAATAGCACGTGAAAAAATGAAGGTAAAACAAATGTGGAGTACATTGCAGTTTGGGGAAGATAAAACAGGAGGCTGGTGGGATACCCGGGGAAAGTTGTTAGAGGTAATATTAGCAAGGATAGGAAATGAATATTGGGAAAGACAAAATGTGGACTTAGAATAATGTGTTTGAAAGGTCTTAGAAGATCTTTATCAATGAGAAAATGCCCGGGTTATGACAGAATAACAAATGTCATTATAAAAGCAAGTTACCCAGTTTTGCGCAAAAAAAGGTCTTCAGTTCAATTCATGTATCGAGCAAGGGAAATTCCCGCAGGCGTGGAAAATTGGACGGATAGGAGTGTTTTATAAAGGAAGAAATAGAAAAATTCGTACAGACCAATAAGTCTCTTGCCATGTGTACAAACATTTGTCCGTAGAAAATATCGGCACATGGGAGGTTCGCTCCGGTGTCGTCAGTTTATAGTGAAGCGTAGGGCAAAGATACGATTCGTCTGTGTGAGTTTGTTATGATGGTAGCCTCCATTTCAACTGTATTGGTTTCACGAGTGGTGATATGACCATTTCATGACGTAAAGGTCCAGAAAAACATATGTGTGAAAATTTGAAAATATGTGTAGAGCTAGGTAAAGGATTTTTTTTTTCTTTTGAGACGACGTGATTAAAGGGAATTACTATATTACTGTCTATTTGAGTCCTCCAACAGTTTTCAAACTTCATACGTGCATAACACTGGATAGTGCGCCTCTTTGCCTCACGCTATCCTACACCCCATCGCCTCTTCCGCCCTTCATATTAGATCTCTCGGGACGAAATTTCAGGTTAAATGCATGACAAGCACGTTTCCCCTTTGACAGCATCGTGATTATACGTCGCGATCAGTAGATAAGCAATGTCTCAGTGTTTTGATATTGCGCTACGGGCCACCGTCACCACTGCGCCTCGTTATCAGACGAAAAGGATTAAACATTTACAGACGGTCGGTCGCATTCTGATTGCGCAGTCCGACCTTTAGAAGGATGTGATCGTTGATGTATTTATCACTTGACCGCCGTGCGTAATCCATTCACTGACAAAAGGCCAGCCCTGAAGGCGAAGGTTTTAATTCGTGGACCAGGTAAGACATGAATTCTTTTTACGAACCATCAAGCATTGCAATCTTTTATTAACCTTCAAACAACAAGGATTCTCAGTGGAACAAATTCGATAAGGCGGTGTAATTCATGACACCAAGAGCAATTCTGTTTTCTCGTCGCATAACTTTCCCTACGACTCATATTTATAGTATATAATTCCATCGCACATGATTGCTTTAACAATTAAGGAGAAAAAACATAAACCATAAAAGTCTACATAAATTAATTTCTAATAAAACGTACTCCAAAACAAGAAACGGAAACTAATATATAAGCAAATTCAATTATTTGGGTTATTTTCTGATAAAAAAACAATGTATGTCAATGTGAAACATCGTCTTTATTTATTTGTTGTAAACATGTAACCACAACATTATCAACTAGAATATAAAATTTAAGTTTTTATTTATTTTGTGACCATACACAACCTCAAATCACGAAAACTTACTTCAACTGATGACAAGGAAACGCAGAACATAGCCTCTGATGAAGAGAACGCAGAGCATTGCCACATATGAAGACAAGTGACATTCAGAGCAGTGCTGAAGAGTGTGGAAGGGTACGAGTAATGGGGATTTTGAATTTGCGGAGACAGCTCTCAGGTAAATAACAGGATGCAAGCAGCGGTGCGAAAGTTTCTCAATTCGTGCATAGGGATTAGTGGACTCTTTTTCAACCTTTTCTCGCAGTCAGAATAGTTTCTCAATTTGAATATACCCGATACCATACAAGTAGAATACTGACTAAGAAAGTTTTGAGAAGATGAAGCCTGTAAATTAAATTGAAAATGACCCGCGTAGACGAGAAAGAAAACATACGCGCGAAAAAAAAGAAAGGAGAGAAAGAGAGCAAAAGAGATTGAAAGATGGAGCAAGAAAGAGTGAGGTCGACCGATTTTTGGGGAGCAAAAATACACACAACATATAGTATGATTATATTGCATGTAAAAGACTAATTGACCATCTTTGGATGATCTCGGCAAAATTAATTCTCGGCGAAAAAGTCACTCAGATAGAGTCCCGGCTTACACTTAATATAATTATTAGTATTATTATAAATATTAGTATCAGTATTATTAGAGAGAAAGCAAGAGATAGAGAGAGAGCAAGAGGAGGAGAGGGAGGATTATGCCTAACTAGACATGTAGGTTCGAAAAGAGCGTTAAGAGGAGACAAAAGTTTTATGAGATAGGCCCAAAATAGAGTAGATATGTAGGAGAAGAAATTTTGAATATGCTTCATAAGAAATGTCAGGGGGTAAATGAGAAATTTTATGCTATGATGTTGCTCCGCAGATGCCAAAAAAATGAACTCTTGATATATCAATCATTTTGCGGGACACTATGATTGACATTCGGAATTCTATATTTATTTTAGGGACTTTCCTAAAAATACGAAATGAATGGCCACTATTGGTTCTGATAGATGTGATGATCTTTTTTTTAGTAATGAATTTATTCAAAATGTTTTGTGAAGAATAACCAGATGAATAACGATCCCTCGTTATTTTGTGTCCTGAGAAATTTACAAACCAGAAAAACAAATAGCCTGGTTCGAGTGCCGGTGCCGCCAGAAGTGTGAAGACAGGCGTTGAATGAAATGTCCGAATCGTAACGTGAGCTAATGCACCTGTTAAAGTGTTTAATTGGAGTCGCGAAGAAATCTCGCAGCCCAGGAAACCCTCAGGGAAGAAACCTGACCTCACAGGTCAGGTAGGAAGATAATTCCGACCTTTCCGGGTTATTGCCGGTGCGGAAGAGGATGGGAAGAGAAATTACTCTCATTTCCTTTTAGGCCGGCTCCACACATTCGTCATTCGACGAGCCCCAAGCAACCGCTCGCCGAATAGCGAATAGTGTGGATAGGTTGCTCGCTATTCGTCGAATTACGGATACCGGTTCTCGCCCTTTCCCACAGCGTGTCGGTCTTTTGAGACACATCAAAGGATCTGAGCATAGACGAATATTCTTGAGTGACCTGTTCGTGGTACTGTCCACATATTTGTGCTTTTACGAATATTAACGATTGCGGGTACATGAGTATTACGATTTCAAGTTATTTCGAGTAAATAACAGCTGAAAAAACTAATTATTTGTAATTTTTCTCCTTATCGTACAATGTAATGAGTGTTTTAGTAGTAATAAAATAGAGAAATTGGAAGTAATAAAGTTATGATGGATTAATTTCATTTATTATCCCCAACGTGGTCATACGCAGTTTGCAACTGCTTTTTGACTACAAAGTTTATTTGATGAGTGATTTATACCACAAACATTTTTATTCACTCAATTTTACTTTTCTATTAAGCGTCCTAAAGTTTCACAGTATTGAACGTGTATTAATATTATTTGCATTATCTATTTTTTTAGTAGTATTAGCATATATTTCCTGTACACGAAATGTTCAGGAAATAAAAAATGTGAAAATAAAAAATACTGTAATAATAGTAATAATAATAAATAATAATATAACATTTAATGTAATGAATGATATTTTAATAATTAAATAGAGTTGGATGTTGTGGAGAAACAAATTAAGATAGTTATACAATATTCATTTTTTTAGAGTGGATACAAACTATAATGATTATGAAGATTTTAAATTCGAGAATAATGATTACTATAGCTAAATCCATGTGGAATAAATACTAGCTTATTAATAATTGATTTTAATTAATTGAAATAAGACCCATTTACTATACTTAACATTTCACAAGATACAACTACACACGTACAGGATGTGTGATTACTTCAGATTCACTCTTCATAACCTCTAACCACTAACACGAATATTCGTCGTTCCCAAAGCGAGCACGTGTTCGTCAAATAGCTTATATCAGGATCAGTGTGCTAATCGGGAAATATACCGAGCAAGTCGCTATTGCTCGGGGTTCGCTGTGCGGTTGCTCGGAATTCGCTGAACAGCGAATGAGAGGACTTGATCATCCGATGCGGGTGTGAACGGACATGAAGGAGAGACTAGATGACTGAATGCGTGTGGAGGTAGACGTGGAAGAAGAGACTGACCACTGAGTGCTAGAGGCGGGATGCAGATCAGAAAACGGCCCAATGATAAAGATTATCTGTTGGGGGAGTGACCATTGTATGTGATAATAAATTTAATAATAAATTTATTGTCAAAAAACAGTACAGACTGCGTATGACCACGTGGAGGACAATAAACTAATTTACTCTCCGGAAGTAAGCAAGGAACCATCCCATCAATTCCGATCAAGGGCCCTAAGGCAGAGGCGGATTCAAAAATTTCAGCAAAAGTTCCTAGATAAGATAAAAAGTTAGCTGCGAGTTATAATACATATATAATGTCAATATGTTTGTAATTTAACGCAAATATGTTTGTAAATTTACATGTACAAGTTATTATCGAACTATAGATTATTCTGAGTATAGTGTTTAAAAATCATAAGAGTTGAAAAAACACTAAATTCACGATTTATTGTTACAATAAACACGCCCCTAGACAAAGCCTAGAGAACCTGTATAATAAATCCGCCTCTACCCGAAGGAAAAACGGAGAAAAACCCGGGCCAGGATGGGGCTACAGAATTTATGTACACAACCGTGCCAATGTTGAGTACACATAAAACTAAATTAATATGAGCCATAAGACAACACAATCATGCAAGAAAATAGTTTTTGAAATTGTTATAAGTTGTTTAAAAAGTACTACAGCAATGGCGTGATAAAGCACAAGACGAATTTAACTTTTGTTAAAATCAATAAATTCTTTTACAGTGTAGAAGCACTGGTGCAGGAGGTAGTTTTTAACCGCGGATTTGAAGATATTCAATTTCATAATATCTTTTATATTCTTGGGCAGGGAATTATATAGAACGATTCCCGAATGATATGGTCCCTTTTGGCAAAGAGTGGTTGACACTCTAGGGCGATGAATATTATTACTATTGCGAGTATTGTGTTCGTGAACGAGACTGTTTCGTATAAAGCAAGGGTGGCACTTCAGTAATTCGGTCTTAACAAACACGACCGTTTCATAAATATAAATGCAGGGAAGTGTTAAGATATTTAATTCCTTGAATAAAGGTTTACAAGAGTTTCGGGGGTGAGATTTACAAATTATCCGAACTATCCTCTTCTGAATTCTGAAAGTTTGAATGTGCCAGAGGTTGCTGGTCAAATAATCATTCAGTTTGAAGGATCCATGGTAGAGGTGTGCTAAGCTGAGGGTTGTATGGTGGAATAGAGGCAATGGTGGACTTGGTGCTTAGGGGTTATTAGTAGGGGTAGGGATGTAAGTGTATATGAGTTTCTAGCAATAAAGGATTATTTCTAATGACTGAGGTCTTTGAGTATAGAGGATGCCCTAGATTTCGTTCCCCGACAGTAGCCAGGAACCAGATCCCGGTCGAGAAAAAGATGAGGCAGAGGAGAACGTGACAAAAATTGACCACAAAGGATAAGAAACCTGTTTTTACCCCTTCCGAAAGGGTTTTCCTCGACGCAGGTAATGGAATGTGGGGTTTCTTCGTTGCAGGCTTTCTTCACAGATCCGTTCAAACAAGTCAAGATGATGGATTATGTCCAAAGAAACTCTAATAAAAATGAATTATATGTACTGTCAAAGAAATCGAATGGAGAAGTGAGGTAAATATCTTCAGCACACAATTTATGGCTGTGTAAAAAGACGTTTTCTAATCAAAAAACGTTGTACAACTTTTTAACGATCGAATTTATTCAACAGTGTTTATAAATTTAAAAATTAACAAATTTTCCATCAGCCCCGTAGCTAAAAACTTGCAAAATGTTATAGAAATCCCATCCTGACCCGGGTTTTGCTCGGGGTTTCCTTCGGGTAGAGGCGGATTTCTTAGACAAAACCTACAGAACCTGTACAGGGGCGTGTTTATTGTAACAATAAATCGTGAATTTAGTGTTATTTCAATTCTTATGATTTTTAAACACTATACTCAGAATAATCTATTGTTCGATAATAATTTGTACATGTAAAATAAATTTTTTGTGTTAAATTACAAGCATATTGACATTCTATTAGTATTATAACTCGCAGCTAACTTTTTATCTTATCTAGGAATTTTTGCTGAAAATTTTGAATCTACCTCTGCCGTAGGGCCCTTGATCGGAATTGATGCGATGGTCCCTTACTTGCTTCCGGAGAGTAAATTAGTTTATTGTCCTCCACGTGGTCATACGCAGTTTGTACTGCTTTTTTGACAATAAATTTATTTATTATTATAAACTAACTTGGACCATATTTTACGAGAAAAAAAATTTAGTACTCATCATGAAATAAGGTACTTATTAAGTTCCGCGATCAGGATATGTTACCATCTCCTATACTACTATTGGAATTTTTGTTATAGAGCTTTCACTTCTAATCGCTGTGGAGAGCACAATAAAAATGGTAGAAAAAAACAGTCTACATCAAAACGAAAAAAAAAATTAATGAGTACTAGTTCTTTAAAACTTGAAATGTAAAAAAACGTGATATTTTTACGGTTCTTGCCGATACGTCGACTTAATTATTTTTTATACAATAAACGAAGAGTGCCGATAATAATTCTTATTCAGCGAATGATTTCTGCCATGTTTGTGACATTGAACAATTTGAAACTTTTACTTGCAAAACATAATGAGTTATTGCTTTTTTTCGAAACATTGCTAAAAACGATCAGACACGTTATTAAGGAATAAAATGTGTAGTCACGCCCGGAGAAATTTTGTGATCACATTATAATTCAATTGAAACCTTTACAACTATTTACGCAGCCTCCTGTAAGTGATAAATAAAACCATGTTTTCAATTAGCAATCACCGGTGCATTACAGTCACGCGCGTGTTCAGTGCACTGACTTAACTTCCTCAGCGGTGGAATCCAGTCCGTGGACTGAAAACTTCATTCATAAAAACCTATTTTTTCACTTGTGTAAATGTAGAATCACATGGAAAATACAATGGTGTTAACTGTTTTTTGTACGATTTTTGTTGTGCTTTCCACAGATATTAAAAATCAGGGCTCTATAATAAAATATACTATTACAGTGGACGATAAATGGCTAAGAATAAAATCAATCCTAAGAAATGTGAGTGAAAAAAACCGTAGTAGAACATAATTTTTAATTCTTATGCCATTATTATTCATGTTGCTTCAAGAATACTTCTGTTTAATGAACAAAAAGATGAAACAATATATGAGTGAACGACTTGCTGATAAAATGCGTCTTAGCTCTCGCCATACCTTTGAGAATTAGAGTGCGGGATCGATCCCCTGCTCGACCGAAGTATGTGAGATTCCCTCATCCAGACAGTTGGTAACTTACGTTTCCCGGAAACCCAAAACACTTCTTTCCTAATTTTCTCAACCCCATCAGGATTAGGAGGAAGAGCCTCATGGCCTGAACTGAACCGTAAGACAATAAATAAATTACATTTTAAATTTTTAAAACATTTTTGAAAACATTAATCTAATTAAAATAAACTAAACATATCAATGGAGTAAAATATTGTTAGAGTTGTCGATTGCTTCCGTCTTCATATCAATTGCAACAAAAACAATCAACTAAAAAAGGAGTAAATTTTGAGGCATAGGTGGTGTTACAGTGTATTGTTTCATTACCATTGAAATCAAATCTTCAAGAATCATTTTAATAACACATTTTTGTGAATGGAAACCGGTCATTTTGAGGAAAGACTGCATCAGTGACTGGAAACGCGTTCCGATGCTATTTTCTCTCAAGTCGGCGGAGGATAGTCGAGATGCATGCAGTATTAAGCCTTACCGTATGAGAACGTTCGCGTTCGTATGTACATATAACCATCATTCGTCAATTGTAGAGACCAACATGTAGGTCTTTAGTTAAATGCTGAATGATAGGAATTGTTTGATATCGTTCAATGACGTGAAATTAATGATGAATAAGATAACTAATTGTCGCAAAACATGTAATCTACTTGACGCGTGTTGTCACGATTTTTCTAATATTAACCTCAAAATTTCCTATATATCCGAATGTATATTTTTACTGAATTATAACAGATAGACCCGTGGCGTAGTGCCTAGCGTACTCATCTTTAACCTCTGACGCTGGTTCAAACCCGGTCCGATCCAAGTAGAATTCGCAGGTTTTCTCGAGGCACTCCCATTTCCCCTGCCCTCATGTCATTCATAGATCACCCGTCTCGGGGAGGTGCGACAGGAAGGGCATTCGTCACCCTGGTAATTCCCCTGCCACATTAAAGAGAGAGGCACCATACCATCCTCCATCTCCGACCCCTAATAGACTAAAGAACAGGAGTAAGGAAATACATACATAACAGTGGTAGTACAATATGTTCGTCAAAATACTAAATAATGTTCGATGAAATTATCAGTATTATATCTCTCCAATGGCGAGCTACATTTTCAAATTTTGCCCTTGTGATAGTATCAGAAATGTTTCTTATTGTTGAAATATCATATTTGTAGATGCTGTAAATAATCTCTGAAATGATATCATGTGAAAAAACGCTTTCAAACTGCAGGATAGTATAAAACACTCACTTGAGTGAACTGTTCAAAATCGTCTTAATCTGAAAGTCTTCATGAGGCTAATAGACATTCACTACTTCAATACATACTTAAATGACAGAAAATAATAAACAGTATGAAATAAACGTTAACAAAAAATCACAGTAAGATTTTGATAATGTCTCTATATTCATTTGCAAATTTATAGAATTTTAAGTAGTTTCTATATAGATCTGATGTCTGTCATTTTTTGTCAAATTCTTTGTCCATAATCACAGTATCCTCCCATTTCATTTTCTGATCTTCTTTAACACAATGATCAACTATTACACTATTATTTTATCATTCTTGTTAACATTCTTCCTAAGATCATTTATTGAAATCTTAACACACATTTTTTTCTTCAAATTTTTTCCTTTTTTCTTTTTCTTTTGTTATTACACCACCCAACGTTTTATTATGTTCTTTCCCTATTCCTATATTTTCTTTCCCAAATATTTACCATGCTTTCCTGCATAAAATCTGTTGATTGTTCGGAAATACTGCATTAACATTTTTATTATGATATTTTGTTCTGATTCTTCAGTATTCTTTTTTTATATTATATATCCTTTTATTTTATTAATCAAAAGGACAGTTGTTGATCAGAAGTATTTCTTTAACAATTGTAATATTTATCTCTCTGTATTTCTTGACTGACAATTTAATAACTTCATCCTAAATATATGTTTCATCTCTAACCAGTTCATCTCTTAAATGAAAATCTATTTTTTTCCCTGGTTAGTGTTAATTCTTTCTTAATGAAAGACTTTGGAAGATTAATTAATTTGGTTCTGCTTATAATGAGTGAGTTTATACATTTGTGTTTCAAAATATTATAATTATGTGAAAGTATCCTTGAAATATATACTTCCTCAAAACTACGTAAATGTTTTTTTTTTTTGCTGTCATTTTTATTTTAAAAAATTATTATAGCAGTTAGGGTTTTAACAGAAATGGTCAGTACAAAATATTGTAAAATTGGAAAACAGTAGAAGAAAAAAAGTGAAGAGAACACAGGATAAGAAACATGAACTTAAAACTGCATTAAATTTGCCAAAAAGCTACAGTATTAAGATTGAAACTTTAAAAAGCATATCTTAAATTAATGGTAACAGACAGTAATTAAAATTGCAATTCAAGTTAATAAAAAATTGAGAACATAGAAGGAATTTTGCAGTCCATCTAGTTGTGTATCGTAAGCAAATTTATTTGATATTCAATATTTTCTGGGGAAAAGAGTGATGCTAAATTGGTACTGAATACCTAAGGAACAACAAGAAATAATGGCCCAAACAATAAAATTGTTCAATTACATCAATGGTAAAGAAGTGTTAAGAAGAAAAAATTCCAATCCAGGGACTTAGTCCCCATAAACTTTACTGAAAAAGTAAAATACAGTTATTAAAAATATTGATTCAAAAAATTCCAGATATGGTAATCTTGGAATGGAAATATACTTCATTGGTTGATAATAGTCATTCTTCTTACTAACCTTCTTACTAACTTGTTGTAGAGTAAATCTTGAAATATTATTCCATGTCAAAGGGAGAGAAAAAAGGATTTTTGATTATAGTGCGATCTCATGTATGAGTATCTAATATTCAGAAAAATACTTACTTAATGTTATTTTCTCCCTAATAAGAAATATTATGATATAATATATTCAAATTCCTTCCAATAATTGGAATGGTCACATTTTCACTCAACCAAAAATTTATTCCTTGATGCATAGAGGGGAGTGGAAAATTTTGTCAAATTTTCTTTCTTTGACAAGGGAGAAAAATAAGGTTATTGTATTAAATAACATGAGAAAGAAATCTTGTAGTGGAGCATTTTTGACTTCTTGTTTCTTCCATGATCTTTCATTTTTCTCATCAATGAATTATTAGAATTGTAATTAGAATGTATGAAAATCACTTTTAGCCCCAAGTGTTGAATATTGCCAGGAAAGATTTGTGAATATAATGTCATTCTTATTTTTTCTTCTTCTTGTTTTAAAATTTGAGGATTTTGTGCATAGTCACCTGCAGCTGTAATTGTGTACCTGTTATTTCTGGAACCATACTGTGAGTGTGGAACATTAATTTGTTCCAAGAAATTGCATGTTGGTTTCTTAATTACTTTTTCAATGAAATTTACGAGACTTGAAGAGATTCTTATTGGTCTGTAGTTTTCTACCTTTAACATGAATATCCCACAGGTATTTATTGTATGTTAAAAATGGAGTTTTGTATAGATGAGTTTCATTAATGATACGAGCATCTGGGAAATTACATTTATCATTCAGTTAGCGGTTTGTAGAATGTTTTGTATTATAAGTAGATCTGGGTTATGTTTGTTGGAGATCTAACTGATGATAGTATTGTCATTTTCAAGACATCCATGATAAATGTGCTGACACACAATATTACAGAACATGAAACATTTGGTTAAATAACATAATAATAATCCTAAATATCTATTTGTCCCTATTACCCTAAAATAATAAACCCCTAACAATTAGTACTGAATTTTATTTAGTAATAAGCAAATTATTGAGTGAAATAGGCAGCTAATACTATCTTAACCATAATTTTGGAAATGGAGTCTTCAAATTCAAGTGGGTTCAAAATAAAGAAAAGCATTTAAGAAGGATCTTCATATTTTCTAAGTTAGCGATGTACAGTAAAATATGTAAGTCTGATAACAAGCTTTGAAAGCAAAGAAAAAGCATAAAGACCAAATAATTAATGAAATGAACAAAAGAGTAAATGATTTAGAATAGAATATGATAAGGAATGATGATGAAATTGTAGGTCTGGCCTCTGTCGAGTCAAACTAAGATTTGTGTATTTTACCGAAGGGGAAACTTGTACTTAAGTTGTCAATTTGCCTGAAGATGATCCACAAAAAGGATTGAAATGTATGTTATTTTATTTATTTGTTTTAAAGTAAATATATGTCTGCTTATAAAAAATAGGGTCATTTTATTTGTTGTTAATTAAATATGCAGAAGGAAAATATGACTAATTCTGAAAAAGATTTGAACAGTATAACTTCGATCAAGAGTACAATATTTTCAGGAATTGTATATAATTTTTCATGGATTGGAACAAACAAGAATTGGTAGAAATAGAGAAAAAAGAAACCTATAATTCTAGGGAATTTGAAAGGGATTTAAATTAAAATGTAGATAACCATAATATTGAGCATGTAAACATAACATCTTTGAAAAGAAATTGAGAAGAGTTACAGAATCATTTACTTCCTGACAAAATTAGAATCAATAGTTCTCACAGAGGTATATGATATTGAAGGTACTCAAACAGTGAAGGAGTATAATTTGAAAAACTTTCACATTGTACTAAGAACTGGAAGGGAAACGAGGGGACAGTATATGTTTCGGAGGATGAATATAAATTTAATATAATACAAAAAGTAACTCATAATTTTGAATCGATTACTGGAAATTTTCAATTCAATAAAAAGTTAACAATAACAATCATTGCCATTTATAGACAAGGCTTTAGCACCTCCACAAAATGTGCCTATAACAACTGATGTTCCCAAGCTACAAAGATACATGAAGCCAACAAGGTGGGTAGAAAATGAACAGGAAAAGAAAAAATCACTCCAGTGTGTCTCTTCTGGCAGCGAGAAATAAATACATTAGGGAAAATCATATAATAGTACAATAGTAGGTTGGAAGATGCCATTGCCCAAGAAGACTGATAACAGAAGTGAAGGAGCAACTTTTAAAGTACACAAAGGACCTCCCAATATTGCAAAAAAAAAAAAAAACTCAAGAAGGGAGAGGGCTATGAAGAATATAAACCCTACAAAGGGGGCAGTAGAAAATCAAAAGAGCAATTAAACAACCTTTACAGCATCTCACTACAGATAGCTAAAAGTAAAAACTACCTGGGAAAATTAAACCCAAGTACAACAGCAGAATTGAAACAAAGATTACCTAATGCAAATGACAACAGAGGAATTGACAAGGACTCCCTAAATACTTATATCCCAAGTATTAACAAAATCTTTAAAATAAACAATAATTCTCCTATTACTGCAAAACAACTACAAGAAAAGAAAAAAAGGTGAAAGACGGAGTCTCCTTCTTCATTCATAGTGAATAAACTGTGTATCAACTCAATTATAAATTGAGACTACTTCTAGAGAAAAAACTTAGAAAATGGGAAAATCCCTAATCTGCCTCAGGTTCCAAGTATGCTGGATTTGTTACTAAACGTAGTGATTTAAAAAGTAACAAATATTAAGTTATTCAAAGTTTTAAAAATATATTTTAAAAATATAATCCTTATTTATTAATACTTTGGCAATCATAGGTTTATAAGTATGATACTTGTAAGAGATTAGGTGAGAACAATTTGGTTAAAATCATACATTTTCTCTACACTCCATACACCAAGAATGGGAGACGGATACAGTAATATGTGTACATGTCATGTTTAATTTGTATTGACCTCAACGATAATTTTATAATATAGCAAATGTAATTAGTTTTTATTTGGTCACTATGACTGGTGACAAAACCCTGCTTGAAAATAGAACCCTGACAGTTTACAACAATGATATGCAAAATATAATGTAGTCACAGAAAATGTGGGTACATTTTTGAATAATTAATTACTAGACAGTGCAATGCAATATGAAAGTAAGAGTGGCACAACTTACAAGGAAACAATACCTTACAGTTCAGGGAAAAGAAATTACTTTTTTTTTATGTCTAGGAAAACTCTACTCTGGATCCTTATCTTTATCTTACATCAGATAGGATAAGTCATTCTCACATCAATATCACAAAATTTTGTGAATATAAAGCTAAATCATTAAACTATTTTACCCTGAAAACTGAAACCATAATTTTGATTACTTAAAAAACTATTCATACAGGTCACAAAGGTTCACAGGTGTTCAATGAAATGTCGATATCTGTGAAGTAATAAAATACCAATGAAAAATTTCTGTATCATAACTTTTAATCTTTTTCCCTTTTGAAATTAAAAAATTACTAAAGAATTAAAGAATAATAAAGAGTTACAACTTTATTTCTTATAAATTTTTGAACAGGAATACAAATATTTTGGTAAACCTGTAAAAAACCAAATCTTTACAAAAACCTTTGTGGGTTTTGCAGAAGGCGAATGTAGTAGAAAAACGTAAAAAACATTTTACACACACATTTTGAACTCATCATTAACTTTTAATTTTGAACAGAAATCTGCTATAAGTTGAACACAAATATTAGTGAGATAATGTATTCATATTAACCTGTAATTTATATAGTTTTAGTAAAGTAAATGTTTGATTCTTCATTTAAGCAAAGTAATTATTGAAATACCCATTATTAAATTTTGGTTACAAACTTTTTTGATGAATGTAGTTGAACTTAATACAATTCATTTCATTTTATAAATTAATTCTGCTTTCAAACTAAAAAAAAAAAAATTAAAAACTTATTGAAACAGCCAGAGGCATGACTAACTTAAGTATAGAAACTGAGGAAATGAAATAATTTCTCACAGGCCCTGTCTCTGGCCCATTTTTACAAATTATCTTGTAGAGAAGATTAGTTGCAAAATTAATCTTCTAGAGGTGAAGCCTAGAAATCATGGTAGAAAAATAACATATGTATTATGAACCTAAAAAATACACCAAATTATTTAGTGACATATTGAATGAATCACAAAATTGAAAAAAATTAAATATCTAGGAGAAACAATTCAAGGAATTGGTCTCAAAATATCTGCTGTTGAAGAAAGAATATGTAAAATGGAAACAATATTCAGTATAACTAAAAATGTATGTAACCAAAAGAGCTATATCGTAATTTAAAAATAAAGCATTATACCACAATGAAGAAACCTGAATGCGTATATGCAAGTGAAGGTTTAGCACTAAATCATTATTTAGGTACAGAAGTATTGGGAAGAAGAATCATTAAAAACATCCTAGGTCTACTAAACTCTACAGAAATACAAAATCTACAAAGAAACAAAGATTAATATTTTTTGTACTCCTCTACACAATGGACAACAGTAGATTAACAAATCCAAAAATTTAAAAATTCAATATGACAGAAAGAGATATTTTTCGACAGGAATATTAAACAAATGGTAAGATTCCAAGACAGAAGAATTAAAAAACAGGCAAAATTTGGTCTGAGGAAAGAAAGGTAAGTCACAGTAATAAGAGTGAAGGGATATTGGAGAAGAAAGGGCCAAATGATGCAATGAAATAGGGACAAAGTCATTGGATATTTGCAAGAGAAAGAAAAACACAAAAACTAGCAACAAAACATTGCTGCATATACTCAAATAACATTAGCTCAACAAATAAGACTTTCATTTTGATGCATTATCTTGAAACATTTTTTTCTTCCCCTGTAAAATTGCCTAAATAGATATAAAGCATTCAAACTCTTCCATTATTCTTCAAATTACATAATTTTATGGAAAATTTCTGACTTCATAATATGATAGTTCATATTACTTATACTTTGTTACCACCGTAATTAATGCTATAAGCCAATCTAAATTTTACATTTCTTCCCACCAAAATTCAAAGTCCTCAACCTTGGAAAATGACAAAAAAATAAAAGGAAGATCATAATTTAGGCACACACTAATATCACATACCCAAAAAGACATATTTTTACGAAAAGTGCAACAGTTGCTTACCAGGAAAAAGACATAAAATTTCTTTTAGAGAGAAAGAGACATTTTGGGTTTAAGATAGTTGATACAGTCATCACTGCTTCTCTGACTTTGCCCCATGGTGGTCAGTAAACACCCACTGTGGTTGCATTTTTTCCATAACTTTAACCAATGCAGCTTCAATTATAATTTCTTGACATTGGTGCCGTATATTTATTTTTTCTACCTCAATGTCTAGTGTTTCTTTGTTATAAATTTCAGTAAAAAATATAAATTCAGATTTATAGAAAATTTTGAGGTTAATATTAGGCAAATCGTGACAACACATGCGTCCACTACATAACATGTTTTGCAACAATATTAGTTATCTTATTCGACATTAATTTCACGTCATTGAACAGTATCAAACAGTCCCTAACATTCAGAATTGTACCAGTTTTGGGAATAAATAAGAACGGACGCGAACGTTCTCATACAATAAAGCATAATACTGTATGATTCTCGACTATCCTCCGCTAACTATTGACAAAAGAGCATCGGACCGCGTTTCCAGTCGCTGATTCAGCCTTTCCTCAGACCGAAACAGCTTTTGAATTCTTCCATCAATATCAAGTACAAGCAACACAAAGTTTTAACATTTTTAAATATAAATATAAATGTGTAATAATGATGTTCTACTTTAAAAGTAATTATAGTTATAAATATTTATTTGTTTGACTCTTTAGTGAATATATATCCTCGAAAACCTAAAAAAGATTTTCAAGGTTTTAATAATGGACAAATATCTTCTTTCATTTTAATGCGATAGCCGCAAAACAATGTGTGAACCTTAACTCCTTTTCCCTTGTCTGTAGGGAGTCGGAGATGAGGGTGATATACCTCTCTTTGATACGGCGGGGGAATTACAAGGATGCTGGATGTCCTTCCTGACGCTCTTCCCCGGGGCGGGTGATGAATGAATGACATGAGAATGAATGATGATGAGTTAATGTTGGAATGATAGGTAGGGGAAACGGGAGTACCCCGAGAAAACCTGCTGCAAACCCCGCTTCATCCACCACCGCGAATTCTACTTGGATCAGACAGGGTTTGAACCAGATACCAGAGATAGAAGGCGATACCGCTAGGCAACAATAATTTTAATAATTCATTAACATTTCCATTGAAGCATTAATCGATTGTTGGCTTAATCGATCGCTAAAGAACAATCATTCGAACATTGAAGTTAATTAATCGATTACAGATTAATTGAAATATTTTCAGTAATTGCCCATCACTACTTTATATTACGCCGTAACAAGAGTGGAGATCAATTCCTGTGCACAGCTGAAATATTAATTCTATAAAAAATTCAAAACTGATTTGACAAGATTGTTACAAATAAATTTTTTCTTTTTGAATTTTTGGTGTGCGGAATTTCCACACTATAGGGAGCAATTCTCGAAATAATATCCATACTTGTGCATGTGATGTCACCTTGTCGCAGCAACTGACATTATCATTACAATGGTGAATAATTTGAGAAAGAAATTTTCATACAGTCACTGTTCATTACTATGCGTCTATTATAATGATTTACTCGGGAAAATCCATTTAAAGTCGACCAATAGTGGTCGCGGCCAAAAATTATTTATTTTGTATGTTTTCACCCTTTGTTCACCTGTATTTCGAGAGTTGAAAGCAGATATATTTTTTACTCTACTCGCTTATTTTTGGGCTTCCGTTTTGTATGCGCGCGTGTCGGGATTTCGTACTATTCAGTTGCATGCGGTAAACTCTGTAGCTGTTTTGTTTTGTAAAATGACACGATAAAGCAAAAACTAAATGAAAGAACATAAACAATACTAGAAATTTTGTCTAGTGCATTATTTTGTTTAATTCATTATAAAAAGCTTAAAATGGTATCAAAATTTACTATTGTAAAATCAAAAATTAACATTTTTGAGGTCAAATATTTTGTAGTAAACTTCAGTACTCACATTCAACATTTTCAGTGAAAACGCAACGAGGTTTTGCATCTGTGAGTCTCATTCTTTATTTTCTTAATGAATGATCAAAGGTTGCAAGTTTTGTAAACTCACCTAAGTTGAACCTAAAATAACACAAAAGGGACATGTTTTAAAAATCACAAACCTTCACTAAACAATATTCATTGAAGTCATAATAAGTCATTGAAATTTGATCACTGGCTGATTAAAGAGCAATAACATTTTGAAATGAGGTAAACACAGCAGTACGTATGCATGAACTTAATTGTATTGAATCGTTCATTTGATCTATTCATATAACAAACTGTTTCATTAAATATTTTTTATTAAATATTTATATAGAAAATGCTATTATTTTAATTATAAAAGTGAAAAAAATCGGCTAATTATGTGAAAATAATATTTTCGGGAATCCATGATATTTAAAAAAACAAAAGAACTGCAGAGTTTACTGCAAACCACTGAAAATTACGAAATTGCAACACGCGCCATACGAAAATGGTCGTCCAAATGAAACGAGTAGTGTAAAAAGAAAATAAATATCCGTTTTCAACTCTCGAAATACAGGTAAACAAAGGGTGAATTAAAAAAATTTGACAGCGGCCAATTTATTTATTTTTTGTCGATTTCACAGGGTTCGATCCACTCACATATAACGCAGAATTTAGTTTTAAAATTCGAAAAAAATGACAAAGGTTTGTTCTAAAAAGCGGAATATCCTCTGAATGTGCATCAATAATACTTTAAATTGAAAGAAGAAAATTTTCTGTTTCCATTTTGGAAATATGAGTGAAACATGGTTACAGATTTAAGAACGTTGTAAAAAATTGAATTTTCAGTCGATATAACTTCAAAAATATCCGGCGGTGCAGAAAGTACTGTTCTTTCTATTGTTTAATGCCTCAAAAGGCTAACTTCACATTGGACCAAGATACTGACAAAATTAAAAATCAACATTTTTTGCCACAACGGCGCTGGACTTGGGAGTCAAAATTTTTTTTCCAGGAGGTTACTATCGACGACTTATTGAATGGGCCATGTGGCGTTGAAAATCGGTAGAAAAGGACATTTAACCATATTATCTTGCAATCCCTTTCTTCCTTTACACGTGTTTTGCTCGAGCCTTCGAAATTCCTCTTCCCGGTTGTCTCTTATCCAGTCCAGCTTACTTGTAATTAGACCGGTGTGTTGCGGTAGCTGAGAGGTTACACTTCCACCGTTTCTATGGATAGCAAGTGGAACTTGTGTTGTGACTTGCATATCACATTTAAGTGAAATTACTAATGTTGAAGTTTACTCTTGAATTTAAGAATGGAAACTTCCAAGTACCGTTGGAAGATACATAACCTGTACACAGTACGTCATGTTGGCACCGGTCGACTAGTGTTATGATTATTAGTGGAAATGTGTGTTATTATGTAAAAATGACCATAACGAGCATCACATGCGTTCTGTTCATTGAACGATGTGCGAACTCATTGAATACAATCACCTTCCGACGATATTCAGGTTTTGAGTGAAAGGTAAATAAAGATTGGTTGAACTCGATTGAATTCTAATTGTTCCACTTATTAAATCAATTTTGTAATGACCTGCTGTCAAATTCTTCTTGTGTATTAGTATTTTCTGTCATCTTATTGACAGATTTTGATGTCGTGTTGCAGATTCTGTTAATACGTGAATTGAAGTTTGAAATGGCTGGGAAGATCTATTTGGTATTTTTCTTCTTTTTCTTCATCGTTATCTCAGCAGAAAAAGATTTATTTCTGGATGACATCAGTGCTCTTATAGAAAAGTATTCAAATGTTACTGCAGATCATTTAAATGAATCACAACTCCAGGACTTGTTGAATAATTTACAAAGGCACCATAAGCCTTTTAATGATACTATCACTCATAATTCTACTAAAAAGGGGTGCAATGTACCCAGTGAATGTAGTGACAGCAACGTAAGTATTTTTGTTTTTTGCTTTTGATAGAAATATTATGTAATCATTATTTTCATGAAGTAGGGTGTCTCTGGTATGTGAATTTTGAGGGAGGCAACTCGTTTTATGATTATATAGTGATATGTCCCAGTTCGTATAGCTGTGACTACTGAAAAGTGAACCCTCCTTCCTCTACCCCCCTCCTGCTAGTATCAATAACTCTAACTATTACTAACTATGTCTACTAACCCCTCCATGTGGGTCAAGTTGTTGGTAAACCCAGCTAACCGACCCACCTACTAACAAAAGCCTACCACCCGACTCCTACCTCCTATTACTCCATGTAGATAAGCTTCAATAGCTTGCAACATTTCCCATTTGCAAATACTACAAAAAGAGAAAAGAAAAAAAGTGGTATGTGAGTGATATTTTTGGTTAGACTACACGATGTCAGACTTACTAATTTGGAACTGTAAGTCCAGATCTAGATGTGTATCAGTTGTTTCGTTAACTTATTCTCCCATGCATCTTCAAGCTAACGATTTGCATATTCTTGTTGTCATGTTGGTAATTAGTTTTCATTCACATCAACCTGAAGAAAACTATAGAAATCGCTCAAAATTTAAAAAAAAATGAAGTGATTAAATGTAATTATTTTCCTTTCCATCACTTCTGCTGAGAGGAGGAGAAGCTTCAATTTTAAGCTGGAGATATTGTGTGGAATTGGATTTTCTGTGCGACTCAGAAGTAACTTTACAGAAATTCACAAAAAGCTTGAAGAAAAATTTATTACATTTACATTCTTTCAATTTTTTTACTATCCATCGTTAAACTACTGTTATACTTTTTGCCCACTACGCTCTGTGAGGCTGTTGCTTCAAAGAAACAGTCATTTTCACAGACTAAATTCGTTTTTATGTGGGTTGTCATTGCTGTACATCAGAGACAAGTCTTTACTGATATTTGACATTTGACCATTTCATTCATTTATATCAAATTTTTAATGAATGTTTGTTAGAAAGAGTTTAAAAAATTATAAAAGGAAGTTTTAGGAATTACCACTTACATTTATTGAACTTTTTTGTGTTATCACTTTCTATCATTTGGTTATTCTTCTGTTTAAGGTTTGAATTGTTTTTTTATAGTTTTCTGTTCTATTTTTATTTATCCTTTTTAATATGTCAGATATTTAGAACTACACTGATTTTAGGAATGTTTGTCAGCTGGACATTTATACAGTTTGTTAAATATTCAAGATGGTAGATTTGACAGTTATTCTTTGAAAATTGCCTGTCCTTTAATTTTGCGTTATGTGGAAAGTCACATGTGTGATCAAACAAAGAAGGAATATTCCTCAGTGCCATTGGAACAAAAGAAACCCTCATCTTTGGAAGGTGTGGTATCATTTTACAAATTTCATAATTCGTATGTATTGAAATAAATATTGAATTCTTTTATTTTCTCTTTTTCAGTATGGGGATTGGGTTTTCTCTTCGTTACTATTATTAGTTTATGCTCATTGTTAGGAGTTATGTTCTTGCCATTGACAGACAAAGACTTTTATAAGCAACTTTTGATGGTTTTAATTGGCCTCGCTGTTGGATCTCTTTCTGCTAGTTCTGTTTTTCACTTAATTCCACAAGTAAGTATACTTGTTCTTTTAATATATTTTCTGTTGAATTGAATTCTTCATTTAACTGATTTTTTTATGTGGGACAAATTTGTAGAATAAGAATATAATGTTTTGTCATAAGCTTTAAAAAACTTGAAATTTACATTTTAGATCCTTAGATGTTTGTTTCAATTCTCAATTTCTTTCTGATTTTTCTATTATATTTCTGGTATCTGGAAATGTGAAAGGTAATGTAGTAATAAATTTCTATTGATGTAATTAAGTAAAATGTAGCTTTTTTTTGTCAGACTACCCTGCATTTAATAAATTGTGCATAAACACTATTATTAAAATTCTGAATATCTTGGTGCTGCCATGAAATTTTGATTGCTCATGTTTTGTTTTTTTATCAAACTTTTTATTTCAGTCCTTTATAAGAAAGAAGCTTATGAGCAAATTTATCTTAGATTGAGCTGTATTAATTTTCAACTTCTATGATGGAAATGATTGAAAACATTGTCTGATGCTATTTTGACAATATTTTAATCTCTCAAAACTTTTTTCTTTTCAATAACTGTACAAATATCTTGTAAACTTGGTACTTATCATTTTAGAAATTTATCAAGCCTTAAGTAATTTTTTATTATGTTTAAGGAAAAGAGGAAGTGGGAGGTATCAATCAAAATATTTCTGATCGGCCCCCATATCATTTAAAAAGTTTCACTAACTTATTGAGACCAAATGTAGTGTAGTAATTTAGTACAAATACAAAGAATAAACAACATAATTGTAACATGTCTATTTTCTAATATAGTTGTTGGCTATAGTTGTTATTGGAAAAAGGACGAACTCTTTCAGCTTGCTCATGATAGTCACTCCCACAGTCACCATATTCATTTTGAACAAGGGAAAGACAGTGTAATTGCCATTGTCGCATGGATGATCATTTTTGGAGATGGTTTCCACAACTTCATTGATGGGTTATCTATTGGAGCTGCTTTCAATGAAAGCATTCTTACTGGCATTAGTATAATGTTGCCGTTATGTATAAAGAATTACCTCATGAACTTGGTAAAGTGTGGTAACTCATCATAATTAGTGATAATTACATCGATATAACAATTCCATTTTGTAGAGATTTCATATCTGTAGAAGTGTGTCAAGTAAAAACAAGGGCCGCAATACCTTTTCTCATAGTACTCAAATTGCAGCTAGAAAAGGCAGTAAAAGAACATAACCTATACTAGCCTGAAACTTTCTACCCAAGTTCTTGTTTCCAGTATAGTAGTTTAGTTTTCTATTTATAGTAATGGATTTTTTTATCTCTTTGGAACAACTACTTTATCTACTTTTTTCTTTTTGGGTACCAAATTGTTGCAAAGCTATTAATTTTGTTGAAATGTTAAAAATGTTTGAGAATTCTCTCTAAACTTACTCTTTTATTTTTAGATGTTTGTGATTATTCAATTGTGTATAGGCATTTCGACTTGCAGATGAAGATACAGAGCATAAATATTTAACTGTGTCATTAATGCTCTGGGCAGGCATTTGGGTTTTCTTTTTGACAGAAAGAATAATGAGAATTATTAGTCATGCCAAAGATGTAAGTAATTGTAATAATCTATTGAATTTTCTTGCTTCTTGATATGGGATTAATTTTGTAGCTTGTTGCATATGAGTGATAGGAATCTGTTTGTGCTTATATTCTAGAAATCACATGTTCGGTCTGAACTGCCCTGCAAAGATTTATCAGCAGATGTTGTGTCTGCTATTTCAAGTCCAACAGAACTTCTTTCAAATCATGATCATGAAGAACAACAACCTGATGGATGCATGTTACCAAAGTACAACTATCAAGATCAAGTTATCCGAACTTATGGAAATATTGAGGTAATAATTTCAACCATTGTATTGACTCCAACCCATTTCTTAGCCTTCCCTACCTGAGCCTCCATTTGGGATTGAATGGAATGATGCAATGTCACCTTTGTTTCATTTGCTTGCTAACTTTCTTTTACTCATGATTTATTAGATGAATGAAATACCCATTTTCTTCCAGGGATTAAATTATGCAAAAGATAGTCGTCTTGTATACATTGTTTTGTTTCTTGATTATTTTACATTGCCGAGTTACCAGTCTTGTGAACTGACTCTTTGTTGCAATTTGTTCCTTTTTTCCCCTAGAATGTAACAAACAGTTTTGAGCTAGCATTTCACTGGATAAATTGAAAATTTTGAATGAATGTCTCAGTTGTGGAAATTGAAGATCTCGTGTGTTCTCCTCAAATACATGAATACATCATGTCATCTACCACTATGAATCTACATAATCCTGACATGTATTGTACCGGAGGTTACTTCACTAACACTTCTGCATAAATGGGAAGTTTGTTTGTTGGAAACTATTGGATTTTTAAGAATCAGTAAACATAAGTCATCACCAAAGGCATGACAGCAAAGTTCCCCAGGTCACTGTATTGAGATTGTATTTTAGCAACTTATTTATTCTGTATTCTAGCAACATGCCACCTGACACCTATGCGTTAAGCACCCCCACCCGAGATCTATGCGGATGACACTAAATTCTATTCCAATCCATGAGGGAGTCACCTTCAAGAGGATTTGGATAGTTTTGTGAATGGTCAATTATTTGGATGCTATCTTAGAATGAATTGAAAAGTACGGTCTTTTATATAGGAAGATTTAACTATCAATAAAATAACCTTGTGGATGGAAGAAATATAGCTGAAACTGTTGTTGTGAAGGATCTGGGAATCAGGATCTCTAGTGATTGAAAATGGGAAACTGAAGTGAGTTATATCTCAGAAATGGTGAACAAGGCTATATTTGTGCTGCATAAACCTTCAACACGGTAAGAAGCAGCATATTTGCCTCACTATTCGACTTACATTCTCCCATTGGTGGTATTTGGCTCTGCGATTTACAATCTTTACTTCACCAAGGATATAAATTTGTTGGAAAATGTACACATACACCTATGAATCTCAAATACAAGACTTATGAACTATGATTGGACTTCTTGGAATGACAAAATTTCGGCGTTCAACACTTGCTCTTAGGAGACAACGTGGTGATATGCTTGAAACCTTTAAGATCTAGCATGGACATTACAAATCCGACTTGGTCAGCATTTTTCATCATTCCAAAACAAAAATCTACAATGAGGAGGTTATTATCTGGAGCTTATAAAGTCTAGGTAAGATTTACTGCTGCATGGGAAGGTTTTTCTTTTCACAGTTGTCAGCATTTGGAATCGAGAACTGAATTGTGTATTGACCGCAATTGGTCTCCACTCTTTGAAACATCCTGACGATCCGATCTAGAGATTGAAGGCCTTGGAAGCCATTGATTTACTGACAAAATTGGTTTGAATGAATTCAGGACCTCCAAGGCTAAGCCTGGTAAGAGGTTCCTTCGCAAAATCTGTACAAAATTGAAATTGCATTACAATTTGCTATGATTAAATAAAAAAATAAACATGAAATGTGCCATTATTGCCATAAAATTAAAATATGACATTGTATCTTATTGCTGTTAGGGTATCTTCATGTTTGTGTGAAGTGTAAAGGTATAATTATTACTCCTTTGAAGAGCACATTTCAAGCCAAAAATATCCACTAGAGTACCTCTCCCAGACCCCACTAGCTTTTCCCTTGGATGTTATTGAAATGGTAGTTACTCTCAATTCAAAAATTATGGAATTTATATGCTGAGCAATGTTTCTTTGAAACAATAAGTATATATATTGTATTAATGTATCTTATTTCTTAGTACCACACTGAAGTATATCATTGGATGAATATATCTATTTCTTAGTACCACACTCAGGTGTTTTGTTGGATTTAAATTAATTGTATTTTTCTCTTTCAGCTTGCTCATGATAACCACTCCCACAGTCACCATATTCATTTTGAACAAGGGAAAGACAGTGTAATTGCCACTGTCGCATGGATGATAATTTTTGGAGATGGTTTCCACAACTTCATTGATGGGTTATCTATTGGAGCTGCTTTCAATGAAAGCATTCTTACTGGCATTAGTATAAGTGTTGCCGTTATGTGTGAAGAATTACCTCATGAACTTGGTAAAGTGATTTATCATTTTCATTGTTTGTAATTTTGTTTATGTAATTTATATTCACTACTACCTTTTTTATGTGTTTAATGTCTGTAATTTTTTACTGAAGTTGTAAAAATCACAGTATGCACATAAATATAATAATAGAAATATTGTTGGATTCTTCTGTGCTTGGGACAAACTATACATTTTTTTAAAGCTATAATGACTTTTGGAAAACTCAAATATCTGATTCTTGCACTTTTAAATTCCCTATTTATATTTTATGAGAGACAGTCCTTTTTTAAATTTAAAATGTTTAATCTGTACAACTTATAGGGAAATTAGCAATTTCTTTTTCAAGATTTTCCAATATATTAAAACTTTTTGTTAGAGACGGTTGCAAAGCATGATAAGCCAGGCATAAATTTAAGTTCTTGACTGGTCTTCTTCTATTTACTATAATTTTTCTATTACATTTTTCATTTGATTTCGAGTATCAATTGTAGTGTAAAGTCTATAAAACCTTTTTTTCTCAAAACTTCTGTTATTTTAAATTTAATATATTATTATTATTGTATTGTTTTGTTGCTTTTATGCAATATTTGCATGGTAAATATTATATAAATGTTAATTAATCTCAGTTTTCTTTTCACTACTTGATTCCTCTGTAAAAATTTATCATCCAGTTGGAAGGACAGATATATCTTCCTCTTTTCTTTTTTCTATGGACTACCAAACTAAAAGCTTGCATTTCTTTCAAGAGGGGTCTTTATTATTGGGATGGGGATACAATACTGGTTAAACTGGCCAAAATATATTTTTAAGGGAAATTGAATAAATCAGTTAAAGCCATAAGATTTTTAATGTATTGTTATTATATATGCAACTTATTTTTTTGGAAGTAGTGAAAATGACACAAGTGCAGCACTAGTTCCTATCATTCTGCATTTTTCATACATTCAATAAATATAACCAAAAGTTATTATTTACACTCAAAACTTGATCAAGTTCCAATCACGCCTTGAATGGTATTATGGTTATCATACAATTGGATTGCTTTTGTAATACCCTACAAAGCAACAGGGTTCTGTATTGGACTGGGAATGTAGAACAAATAGAATTCTCTCTTTACTGTAAAGGAAATAGTTGGCATCTGATTTTAATACCAACTATACCTCATTTTTTAATGTAATTTTCTCTGTAAAGAACACTCGTAGGACCTTAAAATATGTCCACTATTGAGAAGTACGTGTTTTTGGGAAGTTAAGGTCAACGTAATATAAAATGACAGGAAGTGAAATGGTGTTCTCTGTTGAGAAATTTTGGCTAATGAGAAGTGCCTGTTAAGGGATGCTTCATTGAACTTTGTTTTCTAACTTCAGAGTCTGTTCATTGAATAATTGTACTATCCATGTTTGAATTAATCAAAACCTTGTTATTTTTCAGTACCTGGAAAATCTGCCACAATCTGTACTTACTAGTTTCTACCATTCTCAAATTGCATTTTGTTGCCCAACTAAACTATTCATTTTGAAATTACTGTACTTGTTAAGTTATCTATTTTGTATGAAACTGAGAGAGTAATGAATCATTGTGATCAATCATTCATTACAATAATTGAAAGTTGATGTAAACCATTTAGAATGGATGCAGCATGTATTATATGTATACCAATGATGTCATGTTGTGTAATGGTCAAACAATTCTATCTTTATCTAAAACACAAAGAAATTTCTTTGTAGAGATTTCACACTATCTATAAAATTAATTCCACAATTAATATAGGAATTAGGTCTTGCGGAACTAAGCTTTTGTTAAGGCTCGTAACGTGTTTGGCAGATATTTATTGAAAGTACTTTAGACAGGCTAAGCAATAGTTATGATGCAAGAGTTGAAACCAAGAGTTTGATAAAAATGTTTTTAAGTGGAAATGAAACCATCTGAATTGAATGTGTTATCAGGGTTTCCTCAAATTACAGTTTTATGCTAAGAGGACTAGAAATATGGATTCTAGGAAATAATGGGAGAGCTTAACAACCTATGTGTGTGATAATTATTGCTATCCGTGAGTTTTTAATTGTGTATCATTAAGTGTGCTCTGGTTTATTATATTATTTTGAGTGTACATACTGTATATTTTTGGGGAAATCCATAGAGGACACGGTGGTGTTGAACTATCTCGATTTCTTACTTCAAAGCACCCTTGAGAAAACATTTTCTATATCTTTGAATATTTATTGACTTCAATGTAATGTGTTTTTTCTTTATATATTGCCTATAATATTCTAATAGGTATGCTGGTAGAATTTCATTATTCATAGTAGTAATTTGTCTATATCGTGTTTTGGTTTAATTGCAGGTGATTTTGCAGTACTTTTAAATGCAGGCATGACCATGCGACAAGCTCTTGTGTACAATTTTCTATCTGCTTGTACCTGTTACCTTGGCTTGATGATGGGTATTTTATTGGGGGAATTTGAAGCAAGCTCTTACATATTTGGTTTTGCAGCAGGGATGTTTATGTATATATCTCTAGTTGATATGGTGAGGAATCTTTCTACTCTTCTTTGTATTAAAATAACTATGTGTGATGAATCATGTATATTAATTTATTTTCTCAGTATATCTAAATCTGCATGTAAACTATTTTATCTTAACCTTATTTTATCAGATAAAGTATTTTTCTCTCTGTCTTAATGGTCTAGGACTTTTTCTTCTCATTAAAATCATTAACTCAGAATGCATGAAAGTAGAGGGGGAGAGATGCAAAGAAAGAGACAGACAGAGAGCAAGGGAAAGTCAATTTTAAATTCATGTAAAATGAGAAAATTGAAGGAAAGTACTTCTATATCATTTCTCCATGTTTTCTGTCTTCCATGTAACATGTATCATCCTTTCATTCCTGAAAGAAATATTGAATTTTATTTTTTTCGTGACCATATTTAATGAAAGTAAAATATGAATTCTTTATTTACAGTATTACATTTTTTTGTCAACCAGTGTTAAATTCTTGTCAGTTTATAGTACATTAAAATGGACTGAGAATTTATGGAAAGAAGGTAGAATAGAAAAATATTAGAGTATGAATTGGGTGGTTATTAAGCTCCCGATTTTTGTTAACAAGAATAATATGAGCCCAAATAATTCCTTAAATTTCATTTAATGGCCTCCTTTTGTAGTATGTTTGTACTTTTTTTATAATCTATGTTACCTAATTATTGTTTCTAGTCAATTTAATTTATGGTGGGATGTTTTCAAGGTTTGTAATATAGAGTGCATGATAAAGTTGAATATGCTGAAATTAAAGGGTATTTTCATGAAGTGCAGTTACAAATTAAGAGACAAGTATTGCAAGTTCACCAAAAAGACCTCATTTGGTTAATTTCTTGCAAATACAGGCTAAATGTTTGACTTTACCCCTAAGCCATTTTTTTTTTTTTCTGTTAATTTTTCAAATTAATTCTTCTCTGTATTATGTGCATTACTGCTAATACCACTTTAAAATAGGGTTGTGGACAATAAATGGTAACATTGTTTCTCATTTCTGCTTAAATTTCTCACATTGTTTAAAGAGAACGAGCTCTGAAGCAGCTGCATTAATTTTATTGAAGTAATAGAATGAGATATTGGTGTGTGTGGGCATGGGTGTGTGTGCACACGTATGTTATTACACTGATTCCAAAGTTTGTTGCTGAATGAAGTAAAAGTTTTCTTTGATATGAGATAATTTTTATATTTCTGAGAAAGTGTTCTAATGTGTGGTACATAACTCTGTTTCTATTGCTGTGTTACACGGTGACATCTATAATATAATTTTACTCAAAATTAGCAGCACTTACTTTACCTCACCATAGCTTTTGTTTTTTGAGATGTATCAATGTGTGTTAAAGCAAGGGTGACCCCAGGTATATTATAGAGACTTTGTTAACAGGAGGTTTCTGTGCCATCCTTTTCATTCTGGGGGACCCTTAGTGTGTCAGGGTGAAAATTCCCTGGAAATCAAACAAAATGAACGACCCTACCAGATGTCCAGGGTATTTTCTCTTGTATATACAGATTCAGTAAGCCACAGCAGGATGGACAAAATGTGGGTAGTTCTGTCTACGACGATGCAGTTTTTCTCAGACAGTCAAGTAAATATTGACTCGAACCGCAGAAACCTACTTATACAGATTCAGTGAGGTCTGCTCNCTCAGACAGTCAAGTAAATATTGACTCGAACCGCAGAAACCTACTTATACAGATTCAGTGAGGTCTGCTCTGTAATCTGGCATGATAAGATTCCCCAACCTCAGTGAGGTGCAAGTATTTCAGATGTTCTAAAACTGCTCAGTAAGGTGAGAGTTTATTGGTTAAAGTGTTCCCCTCCACCCCTGTTGGGAGTAACTCCTGCAAGCCATACCTTCAAACAATTGAGCCCTTAAGGAAAATTAGTTTTTCCACATTTCAATCGTTTGATTGGTGTTACAAAGTGTTCATTTAATGCCTATCAAGAATTTTAGTGCCCTCATCTAACCACCCCTATCCAGCCTCATGTCTTCCTATGGGCGTGCAGGGAAAAGTTTCATGTGTGGTAGTTGAGGAGTTCTGAGATGTTAATGCTCACCAAAATTAAGAACTATTACTGAAACTATTTTACTTTTTATATGCACATCCAGAGAAAGTGCATGAACTTGCGGATACTGTCAGTGCATAACTTACATGCACTTGCTTTTGGAGATAAACTTTCATTTTTCATATGTCAGACCCAACAAGCACACCTTTTTATTTTGCTAATAGATGAGAAAACTTCTCACAAGGATACTTGAAACATAGTCTGTCTTTGGGTAAGGCTTTTACGAGCTGTTTCATGATGTGTAATTTTATGTGTAAATTTTCTCAGATCCACAAAGTTCTTGAGTTTGCAAAATAATTTCATTTCTTTCAACATAAAGTATAGAAATGTGAAAGAATTGTGGTTGATGTAGATTTTTATTGCCTTATTCATATTCATTGCTTTGAAATTCTCAAGAATAAGGCATATTCATTCCAAAAGTTTTTATCTTTGACCTGTATAATTATTGACGAACAATTTGAATGATGTGAGAAAATGTTGAAAATTAAATAATTAAAATCAAGTAACATCCTTCAATTGCTCTTATTATTTACAGATTTACCATTTTGCGTTGGCTGTTAGCAAGAAATTTTTCATTTTAACTCTAGATGTGTAATAGGCTACCTCAAAAACTGATTGTGATGTTTTCTAGGAAATGAAATAATATTTTGACATAGCAATTTTTCTGTATAATTTATTTACAACTCTGTAGAGCTGAGAGCACACATTTTCTCTTGATTTGTGTGGCTTATTTGGAATTTCTCAGAAAAGTGCAGAATGTTTAGTTGGTAACTTTGCAAGCTTATTAATAATGCAAGTATTACGTAAAATCCTTCTCAAATATTAAGATGGAATTTGAATTTTAAAAACTTCTTTGTGCATTTTGTCTCGTACATTCTATTGTACTTCAAATATTTTTACCACTCAGTGTACTTGAATTGAATTTCAAATATGGATGATTTTTTTATAATTGAAGAAAATGTCTTATTTGAGTTATTTTCAATTAAGTTAATTTATGCGTTTCATATCCATTATGCAAAAATGACAACTAAGTCTTATTTTTCAATATTATATCTTGTCATGACTAGAAAATGTCAAGTGGCTACTGAGTTGAGCCAAAGTCTGTAATTTTTTTTCCTTTCTTAACTTTGGTTCTTTTAGGTCTTAGTAATGCTCTCTGACATTACTTGGCATAAATGCATGTTTAAAATAAGTCTTTAAGTAGAATGATGTTTTGTTTATTTGTCTGTTATAAATTGATTAAAATTCTTTCTAAATTGAACTAGCATTTGTTCCATGAAATGGTGTTACTGGCTGGTCTTTTAGGTGAACCCAATAGATCCACTTCATTGTTCATGAATGCTAGTTGATGGGAAATATTCAAAACTTTTATTTATGCTTATTGGGATTTATGATGTTTACAAGAATTTTACTCAATCGAAGAACATTGTTTGGGATTGTGCACTTTAGCATTCCAATTTACATAATTGGAAATATGATATTCCAAGTTGTAAAAGATATCTGTGAATGTATGTAATTATTTTAAAGTAATTTAAATTTAGAGTAATATTTTATATACTTCTCTTTCATTTATTTTATTCTTATGCTTTTTCCTATCTTTTCTACTTATGATTTTATGTTTTGCAGATGCCCGAATTGAATGCTGCTGCTGAGGAAGCAAGTAAAGATAGCTGGAAAAAAGCTGTGAAGACTCTTACTCTACAGAATATAGGTCTAGTTATTGGAGTAGTTGCTCTCTATATCCTTGCACGCTTCCAAGACAGTATTACTTTTGAAATGTAATTTAAAGTGAATTATAAGTACATTAAGAAAATTGTGATCATCTGGTATGTGTGATGAAATGGAGAAAGTGTGTTTGAATGTACTAAATATAAGAATGGTTCTAAACATTTTACTGGGTGGGAATTTTTAAGCTTTACATACACTATTACATATATTTTATGGGTGTGAGCCTCCAGGAGTATTTTGTTCTAACTAGTGACTTCTCTTTGCAAGAAGTGATTAGTTTTGTGCTCCAAGATACACCTGTTTGGTAGCAAAGGGTGTGTTACCTTTGGTTCATGAGCACATCTCTTCAGTCTATCTTTTCCAATGACTTAAAAGTAAGAAAACATTGTCCTCTTACTCCTGTCATTATGCTAGAGTAGTTTCTTGATAATTTTTCCTGACATACATCATCCTTATTATTGATCTTTGTTGTACTCTTTTTATCTGCATTATTTTTGTAAATAAATTCCACCCATGTTACAAAATGGACAAAATATGATGTATTTTAAAACAAAAAATTTGCAAAATCGCTCTGTGGTTCTTAAAGTTTTAAACTTAAAAAAAATATTCATAACCTATTTTGTAATTATATTTTGAATCATGAGAGTTCATAGAGTTGTGTATGGAGTAAGTGTTCAGTATGTATGTAAAAGATGTGTAAACCTATAAATCTATTTTTTTAGTGATATAGTACGTAAAACATTCATTCAGACATATCCAGTCTTTCAGTGTCTCATTTATTCGTGTCACTCTTATCTATTTTGAAACTTCTGCAATTCCTACTGATGTGTCAGTTCTATCTGTGATGGTCTGCAAAGACAAGTTAAGGAGAGGAGCTGCTGCAAGTTGTCTTATTGGACATCGACTGTGACATATTTCTTCCAATGATCATATGAAGATATGAAAGCCTGAGGTTGGAGGTTGGCAGGATACATTGAGGGAAGGGAGAGAAGAACTTTTGCTGGCTATTACTTTTGAGCTTGGTGCATATTTACTGTCTGAATTCTACAAACACCTTAAAATTATGACTTCTTGAATTGTCAGAGATATGTGGTTCATATTTCATTGTAGAAGTGCGTTATTTGAATAGCATGTTCTATATTTCAATGGACAGGGGAGTTGTTTATGTAGAGATTTGTAAATTGTACTTTAAGTTGTAATAGTGTGATGACTCAGGTACAGTGTTAGAAAATAACAAGAGAAAGGGAAATGTTTTCAACTTATTATGTTTAGGATTAAAATCTATTCTTGGAACTTCTATCAGAAGTGTCTTAATATAATTCATGTTGCGTTTCAAACTAGTGACAGTCCAAAGTATTTGTGTGGGTGATGAGAGACTTACAAAAAATGTGTGAGCCATCTTCATTACAAAAAAGTAAAACTATGAAAATAAAGATCTCTTCAAATTTTAATGAAAATTGAATTTTTAAAATTAATTTTAATGTGAAAAATTTTGTTTTATTTTGACATTTTGAGGTGTATTTGTATCTAAGAGAACAAAGATCATTCAGAAATGAGTCTATAGTTAGTAGGTAAAGAAGTAACATTGTGTAAAGGGCTTACAATTTGAACTTGACAATTTGTAACTAGTTAAAGTGCAATATTACTGATGTATAATGCAACTCAATCAATTCATACTTTTTTTTTCCCCTTCAAAAATAAGACTTATTCTTGATTTAATGTATATTGTTAAATACTGGTGCATGAAAGGTCTGTGGGGAACAAACTTTTGAGAAGCAGAAAGTGGTTACAATTCAGGTTATGTAATTTGCATATTGATTCTTTTAAAATTGAGTTACTATTGTCTGGTAGGATGCGTGTGATGAGTATATTTCTACAGTTCCAGACCTATTTCTTGGTACTAGAAGGCAAGAAAGTACCCATCCTGCTGGAGGTAGACAGTTTGTGAAGATGTCTACCAAAAGAAAACTTAAATGATATTACGCAAAATTACTAGTATCGTCACATTGTTTTATTTATTGGACCATTCTTGTATTTATTTCTTGAACGTATCAGTCTTCCAAAGATTCAACTGTTGTGAGCATAGACATGAATCCTCCTTTGAGAGTACTCTAGCCATTGTAGTTTACTTATAGTTCTTTTTTCTTTGTGTGTGTGTGTGTGTTCTCTTTCACTGTTACTCACTGTTCTAGTTCATGGGTTGTTATGAAGATGTTGGTGATGAATGTTGTTGTTGTTATTTTTATTATTCAAGACTTATTTAATTTTTTTGTCTGGCAGATCTGAATTTGATTGTTAATGTTTTATTATTGTATAATAGAAGTTGAGCATGTAATTATGTTTTAGATTGTGGGCCATCAATTAACAATTAACTTTTAAAAGGATGTAGGCGGTATTGATTTGTAATGTTTATATTATTTTGTATTGTATACTGCATGTAAAACTGAATGGCTGAACATTTGTTTAAATGCATTATGATTAGGGGAATAAGTGGTGGTCCAGTATTGAAGAAGTTTCAATGAGGAGAGACAAACTTTTTAATAGATTTTTATTCTTAACTTTGTATTGTAATATGTCTCATTTGCATTCTTTTGTAATTATGCAATACTTTTCTACATAATTTTTAGGAAAATATAATTCTACTCTTCACAAATTTCAAGTTTTAATACTTAGGAAAGTTTTGTCTTTATTTATATGTGTATTCTTGTGATTTCAAGCATTTTTTGAAATGAAAATCTGCATGTTCTGTATAAGTTTTTCTTCATTTAAAATATTTTGTTTACTAGAAAGCTACAATATTTGTCGAAATTTGTAAGAAATTAAAGGAAACAGTGATATATGAGATGTCTATTATTGACCAATCATCTGACATATCTATGGGTGTTGGACTCTTGTTTATTATGTTTTGCTTTAGCATCTTAAATGTTAATTTCATTTAACTCCAATCCTTATCATCATCCAACTTTGTAGGTAATACACCATGGTACTCACTGGATTTTAGGAATGATGAATTGCCAACAAAAGCACGTTTCTTTTATATTAAATTATTCTTTATCATTGTTTATTGTGTGATTGATTAAAATAATCCCTTTTTATGAAAAATTTTTATGTATGAGAAAGGTTTCCTGTAAATTTGAAAGGGGATCCAAAATTCTTTGAATGGTTATGTTCACTTTGAGGTAATTAGTTGGCAAACTTTCCTTTTGTAGTGTTAGTATTTTTATGTATGTTAATATTTATTTGTAATTAATTTTGGCTGATTTTCTTGTGATTAGGATACATAACACAAATCAGTCAAGTAGTTATAACCATTAAATTTAATTTTATCACTTTTTTCTGAATTTTTTTAAATTGTTTGGACTGTCTTTCATGTCAGTTTTTAGATAATTATTGCCTTTACATTCTCTTTGAATGCATCTTGAAGTTAAGAGTGATAACTAATGTGGCACTATCAGAAGTTTTTTTTCTCGTGGCAAGAGATGAGGAAGATCCTGACAGACCTAATTGATAACTGTAAACACTGATGTGAAAGATGCTCAGATAGTGCAAATGACCCAGGACTGATGGTCCTGGCAATTAATAACGTGAAGAGCCCTCCCCGAATAATGTGATAAGGGTGAGGGGAAAGAGAGGAAAGTGATAAGTGTTCTCAATACCTTATGTGCTCCACATCACTAAAATTTTAAGAAGAAACTCAAATTTTCTAAATTCTAGAATGACTCTGTCTAATAGTGAATGAATTGAAAATTTGAATTTCATGCCTGTTTTCGAGCCTTCTAGTGTTTTGGAAATGGTTTGGCTCTCCAGGTGTTCTTAAGTTCATCTATTGTGATTTGTATATGACATATTTTGCAAATTGTTATCTTGCGTCTTCAAATTCAAGAGTTGCAATAGAATGGATTAATGCTGTAATGTTCTTTGTCTTCATCAGTGACTTAATTCGTTCATGGTCTCTACCCTCATATAGTTATTTGTCAATAGTTGCATCATAAGTATCTCTCAATAATAAGTTCTTATGCTTTTAACCATAAATACCTATTTTTGAGGCATTTTATAATTTGGTGGTATTATTAACTTGCCATGTGAGCAGATTTAGAAACTTAAACCGTATAATACATTTTCCAGTATTCTTGTTATATATAATTAATACTGAAAATTAATGTTGGTGTAAATAAACAGTACTCTTCAATTTCTTGGTAGCTTAAAGTGATAGTCATTTTTATTTGGAAATTAATTTTTTTTTAAATACTACAAAAACACTAGGAAAGCCAACTGTTTCTGGTACTCAAATTCTGCTCCCAGTTAAGTCTGAGACTTTATCCCTTCTTTTAGAAAATTGCTTTCGAAAATACATTTATTCATTTTGAAACGTCTAATTCAAGACTCGAAATCAATTAGACGCAGATTGCTATGGAAACTAAATGTGTGTTGTAACTAGTGTATTATGTGCAAAACTCAATGCCAGTTATTTTAAGGTGCTAGGCCAAACCAATCTTGAGATATTGTTTATGAATGCGCTTAAATGACCAAAAACGGTGCGCACGCAATAACAAAAATGGCCACCATTTTTTAACCAGACATGGTATTTTTTTTTTAATTATGTTTTTCGGCTCTCCATTAACACTAGAAACAACACATACAAAATGGAACTTTTCTGAGGGGGTGCGGCGACACTTTGTTTTTCTGGATCATAAAATGAATTGACCCACATTCTATAAAAAAATCTTTCCAACTAGATTTAAGGCGGTTTGTTCAACCGTGAGCTCTTTCATGGAGAGACGGAAGCGCTGCTTCACTAATAGCGAAAGTTACGGGTTGTTTCTTACATTGGTCTTGATACCTCGTGATTAGTCGCGAAACCATTGCAATAGGATCTACCGCGACAATTGCACTCGGTTTGGCTGAAATCTTTCGTTGTAACGAGTGTCATTTGTATTTTTACGATATGACGACTTTCAACAAGTGCGTGTTTACTTTATCCGTGAACCGTTATCAACTTTAAGTTTGACACTACAATTTGATGTTGATCTTGACCAATCTATATTATATAACGGAACGATATATTCGAGGATTGGTCATCAATAAAAGATTCTTTTTACAACGCCAACGTTTCGGCAACTCATTCTGCCTTCATCAGGGGTGTATGATATGGAACCACACCATCATCAATTACCACCAGCCATAACCTCTAAATGCAACCCACTACATCTTTACAACCTTCCTGGTGTAGGTCAAAAACAAAACAAAAAACATTTTTTTAATAACTCCAGAAGGACCCTGATCTCCAGACTGGACAGAATTGTCGCGTTTCTGGGAGATATCGAGGCGAGATAGACAAGGAACGATGCTGCAGAACACCGTGCGATACAGTTAGAAGTTTGTGCCGCAAGGATGGTGTACCCTGTTTCTCTTTCGGGACCAGGTGCCACGGAAATTGCACACACATAGAGAGATTAAGTGTAACGTATACAGAAATGTAGCACTAGAATTCCAATTCAAGTAAAGAAAAATAGCGCCTGTTCTTGGTATCTGATTTTGTTTCCTTTCACATATCCATAGTTGGTCTCGGAGGATGACAACTGATGAAATAGGAAATTTGAAAGAAGCCATAAAATACTATCTTATTAACTAACCATATTTTACAATGTTCTATAAAATACATCTTAAATTTATTTGATTGATATATATTTGATTTTAGTGACCTTACGATATTCCGAAGCCATTCCTTAAATAGCATGTTCCGACACACTAGTTGTGTTCTAAATTGTTCATGTCTGTTCAATGGAATCCGTTCAAGGTTTTTGCTCATTCGTGCGCTTTAATATTAATATTTTCCGATGTCCTTCGTGACCATCGTCCATTCCACGAAATCCAGACAGCACAAGGACATCCAATGGATACACGTCACACGTCTGGCGGACATCCATTTGATATCTGTTGGATGTTCCGATCAGGTTCCGATGGATGTCCGAGAAGTCCCAAAACCGGACATTCTCTGGACATCTACGGATATACACCGAACGTTCATAAACATCTAGAAATTTCTATCACTAAATTTTTCTGTGCACCTAACTATAGTTGATAAATTAGGTGCAGCTTCTTTTAGGATTCTTAAAAAGTACTACAATACAATCAATAACAATTCAAATAAATATTTTGTATCTAATACAGAATTTAAAACAATCTTACACTTCATTGAAAAAATTAAAGTCCCTCTAATTTCACAGAACAAGAAGATACCTTCCTTTGTGTAGTCTTTACATTCCTGAGGTGAAGGAAAGATAGAAATAGGAAAGCATGTCATATCAACAATTTAATTTATTTTGTACAATACAGTATACAGCCGTTATCCACCCACTCCACAAAAAAAGGAGATATGAGTAGTCCAGATAGCAGGTATATCTCTTTGACATTACATACAGAAAACAGTTACATAACCAGAAGTAACATATGCAAGTGAAACCATTTTTAAAACAACTAACACTGCAGAAATAGACAATACAAAATATAGAAAGAACAATAATAAGGACATGCATAAACAAAAATATCATGTAAATGGACACTGGAGACTAGCTTCCAATAAAACAGGCTAAAAGGAAATGGAGCTAGTAATGAGCACAATCAGGAAAATACACATCTCATTCCTTGGTCACCTAATCAGAACACCAGAAGACAGAATCATCAGGGGAATAATAATAAACTTATGAAACAGTAAGAGCAGTATTAGATGGGTTACAGGAATCAAGGAGGATATGAGGGAACTACAAATTACAATAGAGGATTTAGAGAACCAAACACAAAACAACAAGACTAGAAACCAAGATCAACAAACTGACACAGGGAAGGGTGATTTCAAACCAAGAAAGAAAGTTAATATTTGAGAGAATGAAGAACTAGTATATAAAATTGACAAGAGTGGTCCAATTAAGACCATAAATATAAAAAATAATAATACCAATTTTAATTGGAAGTCTCGGCACAAGATCCGTTTTGCTGGACCCTGTAAAAGAAGAAAAAAGGTTGCGAAACATTTCAGAAGTTCAGGCAGTCTTTTCCCCATTTGCATAGAAATAAATAATTTAACAATAACTCTGGCTAAAATATTAGAGCTTATTCAAATATAAAGCACACTAATAATGATCTAAAGTGTAATAAATGCATGTATACCTCAAACAATTCAAGGTGCCACAACAACGCAGCACTCAAGCAACAAAAATGTTACATTTGCTGAGTGGGGTGCTGAAAATTGTTTTTAGAACTTTAAAAAAATTCCCTTTGTGTTATAAAGGAGACATTATGTGAAAAAATTAGAGACTTTTGTGAAAATGATCCGTGGGAAGTGGTCTATCAGTGGGGGAAAAATCAACTTTACGCTAATTTTGTCCCAAAATCGATGTTTTTGGACCTTCATTGACTGGGCTAAAAAAGTTAACCACTTCGCGTGGCGGAACAAAAAACTACCTTCAAAATTTATCGATACTCTTTACGAACTCAAAATCGTTTCATCCTATCGGTCTTGAAGTGAAGATCGTTTCACAAATTATATCGATAGAATCTCGATTCTGGAAGCTCTTCAACAATCATTTATTTACTCGATACCTGCTCGATCGATACCATGGGTCATCACTATCATCACATGTTAACATTTGTTTATATAGCTGTCAAACTGTAACTGCAATATTTGCCTTAGAGTATATTTTTTTACGTAAGTGCTTCGTAGATGTGACTCGCTTAATGAAATGGTCATACTAAATAAGTGGTTGTTTCATTTGTTTCTGTAAGTGAAGTGTGTGTTTTCTGCATGTTCACGTCATTTTGTTTGTGTTTATAATGTGTCACTTGTATTTGTAAATATTTTAAATTTATTTTGGAAATTATTTCTTTTAAAATTATTTGTTGCACACTGGTATATGTTATTTATTGTCAGGTAATGCAAGATATGTCTTCATAACCCTTTGCTACAATGGAAGAAGGTTCTAAAGATTGTGCACCGAGAGAGGTAATTCATATTGACCTTCCAACCTATTTACATCAGGTGTAATTGCAGACTTAATTGTTAGTGGCAATTACAATAATCTTATCAACATAGTGTTCTCTCTGTTGGCAAAATTAAGTCCTTTGAACTTAAAAAAAAAATTAAATATTTGAATATGATATTCATCATGTGTGTTGGAGGAGTTCAATTTTTCTTATTTACTCTTCATATCATATGTGTGAAATATAACTGTTAACCGGTTTTACTTGTTCAGATAATTCTATTGTTATTTAATCTGTATACATATAATACAGGCTTAATTTACATGTAGAGAGAGAATTACTTTTTAATTAGGGCTTTTATGACCTAGTTGTTGGTGAGCCTTAAAGCTCCGTATATAATTTAACCTAATTGTGGTAGGATGTGAATGCAACTAGTGATAATGAGCAAGATGGTGATGAAGATGATGAAAAGAATAGCATGATATCAGAAGAAGCTGAGCCAAAATTGAAGTATGTCCGATTGATGAATGATGTGCAGAATATATTAACTAAAGATGCTGCTAGTTGCTTAGCTGTTCATCCCAAAGTGAGTAATAACTGTGGAGTATATTTTTCTATTGTATTATCTGTTAAATGATATTCTGAAAGATATTTTTGTAGTTTGTGTGTGTAGGTAGTCTTTGGGGAATGATCCATTTATTAGATCATCAAGGAAATAATATTCGTGGAAAGGAACTGAGAGCCCACTCTGTGGCAGTTAACCAGATTAGCATTGATCAGAATGGTGATTTCATAGCTAGCTGTTCTGATGATGGAAAAGTATGTGATTATTTGTGTGTGCATTATATATTTTGTATTGTAGATTACTCTTTGTGTTTATTATGTGTCATTAAATTAATTTTTTTTTGTTTTCCATCAGGTTTTTGTGTATGGTTTATATTCAACTGAAAACAACCATGATATGGTGATAGGTCGTTTAGTGAAATCAATAGCTATTGATCCAAATTACTTCAAACCAGGTTCTGGAAGACGTTTTGTCACTGGTAATTGTATTTGAATATATTTGATATTAGTACCATAATATGTGAATTCTTCACTGTTAAATAGAAGGGAGGTGAAGTGTTTGTTTATATATAGTCTTGCAAGTGACTTTGTTAGGTGATGTTGATTGTTTCTTCCTGTGCCTACATATTGTTTGTGGGTGTTAATTTTATCATGCAATCATTTTGCATATTCTTTGAGGAATGATATGCTCTGCTGCACTGAAATTGATTTAGACTTTTATATCCTTTAAAACTGAGTAATTTCTGGGTAATAGTGATATCTTTATTTATGAGTGAAGTTTTTCATGAATTGTAGTGTATTTCTGTGGGAAATCATGAAGCTAACAAGTGACTGGACATGTCATCATAACATCCAGTATACTGGAATTTAAAGGCTAGGGTAATGATCTGCTAGGGTAATACCCTGCACAAAAACTAAATTAATTTAGAAATTCCCCTGTCACAGTAAACAAGATAAAAAGAGTAATAAGTTTTGTCATAGATTTTATCATGCTTTCAGTTTGTTTAAAATGTTATTTGGTTATCACGATTTTTTTGTATAATATTCTTATTACGGAATAAATACTGTGTATGAAATTTGAAGAAAAATAAGGTAGAAATGAGAGGTAGAATATTCTTGATTCTTTTTTGGGTAAAGTTTAATGGATGAAAACTTCTCAATAACTAATATAGTATTTTAATTGAACATTTTTCTTACTGAAGTTTGTTTCTTCAGGTGACGAGAGATTAGTTCTCCACGAGAAGACATTTTTGTCTCGGTTAAAATCTTCAGTGAAATCAACTGTGATTTGTGAAGCTGAAGGTGGAGTCCAAAATATTAAATGGAATGGTCAATTTATCGCTTGGGCTAGTGACATAGGAGTACGTGTGTATGATGTTGATGCTCATTGCTCTCTTGGTCTTATTAGATGGACTAGGAATCCCAAGTGAGTCTTTGTCTCCTGCCAATATTTCATTACTTACCTTTCATAAGTAAAGTATTCTTTAGAATTTTAAATTAAGTGAAAGAAAATGAAGCTCCTCCTATAGAGTGAATACATATTGCGATCTAATTAAAACTGGTGGTGCAAAACCATTGCACATACTTTTTCATATACTTCAAAGCTTTCTCTATAGTAATATAATAATAATAATTTTATTACTGCAATTGGGCTGTCATGCCCGGTGGTAGAAATTAAATACATAAAATATACATCAACAATGTACAACAATTACATCAACAAAAATAAAACGAGGATATACAAAATTATACATGAATTAAAATAAGAATGTGTTAAAATAAGAGTATATTAAAATAAAAATAAGAAAAGTATTAAGAAGAGAAATGTATTTAAAAAATATAATATCATACCATTTAAAAACTAAATTTCATAATTTAACTTATGCAAAACTAACTTTATAATCATATGACAATTTTTCTATTTCACAATCTGTTTAAATAAAGCATTTACAAAATTTATTAAAGAAATTCATTATTATGTATTTATTGACTAATGGTGAGGTTCAGGCCATAAGGTTCTTCCACTTAACTGTGACTTGAGTGAGGGAATTGGGAAAGAGAGATGTTGGGTTGCCAAGGAACTTATGGTACTGAACCAACATTTGTCTGGAGTAGGTGAGGGAAACCCCAGATGTAAATCTTGTCTAGTTTGGTCGAGCAGGGTTTGAACCTACACTCTAACACTCAGCGACATTGTGGCATCAAAGACGCTACAACTGGACCACCACTGTTTATGAATTTAAACATCATACAATTCTAAAATTATCCATAAAATAATACCACTGAGAGATGTATTAAAAACATAAATTTCATTGAAAATATGTTGTCGTGGTTAATTTATATACTTCATTAATACATCTTTCACTCATATCTAAAACTAACACTAACACTAATTTTTTAATCTCTGAGCATCCTTAATACCTATAAAATTTGTCATTTGAATTATACAAAATTTCTTGACTATTATTTCCAGATGTTCCTAGTCTTATAAATAGTGTAATACAAGTTATGTAAGTGTAATTTCCATGAGTGGGTTTCCCATTCATCTGTCAATTTTATGAGTATTATGTTTTAGATTTCTCTGCTAGATAGTTTTCAATCCTCTAGAAATAGTGTAGAAATAAATGAGGTAGTGTATCTGAGAGATACTATTTTCCTATGTTTTATTATGTATTATTTTCTTACCTATCTTTGAAATGAAATACAATTTATTGCAAATGTAATATGTATTAATTAAACTTAAGTTACAAAATATTTTAAGAAAAAATTTGGAGTGTTTTGAGAAATTTTCGAAAATGTTCTTTAAATTTGGAGTAATATTTGAGAAATTTTGAAAAATGTTCGTTGATCTTGATATGAAGTCCCCTACCTGGATTGAAGGTAAAAGATTCAGAGCATATGCATCGACAGCAAGCAGATACTAAACTAAATACAAAATGTCAATGAAATTGACTCATCGCTTTAGCCAGAATCGCTGTGCATGGACGGATGTCATGTTAAAAAACACTTTTTCGGTATCAGTCGGAACAGAAATTTTTTATCAGTAAACACAGATTTTTGTCAAATTCCGGTGATCAGAATATTTTGTGCTTGCAATACTTTCTCTAAACTATGTATATGAGAAAGTAAAAATGAATTGAGATTCTCAAGCTATGTAATAAATGCATATGCAGGAACTTTTCATTTTTTGGAAGAATTCTACATTTGTATCTCAACATATCTATAGTTGATATTTTCATGTGATTGATTGTAATGCATACTTGTATTCAGTATTATTTTTGTTAGAAAATAATATGTATATAGTTTTATTTTTAGACATGTACATGTTGAATTTTATATCTTTAGTTGACTGTTGTGTGTTCATACATTGTACATACATTCATACCTATTGTCTTGATGTATTTTTCTGATTATGTCAGTATTGTGTAGGATAATACAATTTTTGTTAACTTTCTCTTTTTGTATTGTTTTATTAGTGCATTACCTGAACATTACCGTTGTAACCTATGTTGGAAAAATGCCACTACTCTTTTGGTGGGTTGGGTTGACACTGTGAGAATACTAGTCATCCGGAAACGTAGTGCAATTGAATATTCAAGAAGAGAGTTACCTGAGTATGTGGTTGAACCAGGTAAAAATTTTTCCTGATTTGAATTGAAATTATCAAAGTTGATGTTAAATTGTTTACTGTTAATTTAGCAACCTACTGTATGGGGGGAACAGCATAAAATTGATGTTGAATTTTTAATTATTTTAGTGTCAACATTTACCACAGATTTTTTCATTTGTGGCATTGGACCTCTTGATAGTTATTTAGTTGTTTTGGGCTACATGAAAGAAATGGATGAAAATGGGAAGGCCCAACGTCCTCAACTGTATGTTTTGGAACCAAGACCTGAAGATTATATTGAGATTTGTACTAACAGTCTTTCTTTGAGAGGTTATCAAGAATACAAATGCAATGATTACCATCTAGGTAATATTAAAATTATGGAAAGTTTTAGTTTATTTAATTAATTAAACATTCAATAACTTTGCTGAATCTCTTCATACTCCAAAAGGGATTTGAAAACTTGTTTTCTCTATCATCAGTTATGATCAATTCATTGGCTAGTTGTGCTTCTTGTGTGTAAATGTTCTAGGATTAGTTAACATTGTTGTAAGCATTTTCATTTAGAACATAACTCTTGGTATAATTTAATATTTCTAGTTTATCTACTGGCTACAAATCAGTCAGATGATATTACCCATCAAATAAAATAAGTCAGTCAGATGTACTGAGATGGTGGCCAAATGCCTCCATAACACTCCTTACATAAATAATTTTTTGTGAATATACTGTGAAATTTTGGAGTTTGTTGTAATTTTATTACCAATTGAATGCATTTGTAATTTAATATTGGTGGTATGTTTTAGTGAAAAACAAAGTTATAGTCAACCGAAAAATATTTATTTGCCAAAACCGGCTTTCGACAGCTTATGCTGTCGTCTTCAGTGGCTGACAATCAAGATACAGGAATATATTTAGCTATTGGAAAAATGGTCTTAATAATAATTATATACAGTAATAATTACAAAATTATGTATTAAAATACAGAGTACTAGTAAGTTGTAGTTAATAATTATCAGAGAATTTAATACTAATTGGTTTCAGATGTTTAAAAGAGTATATAAATAGTTTAATGATAAATGTTTGTTTGCAAAATTATTACATGAAAAAAATGAAATTAGTGAATATTTTTTTCTCAATAAGAAAAAGTTTTGTAAGCTGAGCATCTTACCTTCTCTGCCTTGGAGGGGTGTGTGTGGAATGTGAGGATCTGGCCATCTTTGTACCTTAAGAAGGCGTGATGGGACAAGGGCATGTGTGGGTGGGCGGGCGGNTGACTAGTAAAATTCTGTTATAATATTTATTTTCTATTTCTAGTATATATGTGTGTGTGTGTGTGTGTCTGGGCTGAAGGAGTAATTTGAGTTTAACAGGTGTGTAGCAAAGTGAGATTTGTCTGTCTTGTATTTTATTGCGTGTAGGTGTTCTTTAAGGCGGATAGCAAAATTCCTCCCAGTTTGACCAATACAGTGAGCCTCACAGTTTCCACATTTAAGATTATATACGCCACATTTATTTAGGTTTGATATCTGCACTGTGTGGGAAAGTCTGGTTCTTAGAGGATTCTGAAGTTTAAATGCGATGTGTATGTTGTGTTTCTTCATAATGTTATGTACAGATTGCGATATGTGGTAAAAGTATGGAATAGAGATATATTTACTGGTGTTTGGAGAAATAGGTGTGAGTGTGGTATGGTTGTGAATAGTTTTTCTTTGGAGTTTTCTGTTTATGATAGAGTCCTGTATCTTGATTGTAGGCCACTAAAGATGACAGCATAGGCTGTCGAAAGTCAGTTTTGGCAAATAAATATTTTTCGGTTGACTTTAACTTTGTTTTTCATTAAAGTGAAAACCGAATACAATACCATTATCTAATTATAATAGGTATGTTCTAGTCCAAATGTGTGAGCCAAAATACCTTTTTACCTTTTTTGTTATGGTTGCCATTTCTTATTGTGTAGAATGTTTGCTGGAGGAAAGTAACTTCTTTATTGTAAGTCCCAAAGATGTAGTTGTTGCAAGTCCATATGATGCTGATGACAGAGTGCAGTGGCTGATGGAACACAGGTAAGTGGACAAATCTTACAATTTTTTAGTTATCTTAATTTTTTTCCAAGTTTTCTTGATTTCCATCTAATATGGGAAATAACAATAAATTGAAGATATTTTGTTTATTTAAAGTAATGATGAGAACTTACTTAATATTTTTTTGTTAATGTGTGTAATGTTTTCAGCAAATATGACTTGGCAATGGAAGCCGTTGTTGAATTTGAAGGAAGAAATTTAAAGAAATATAACCTTTTAAAAGTAGGCAGAGCTTATTTAGACCACTTATTATCTCTTGAACAATTTGAAGAAGCTGGAAAACTTTGCTTAAAAATTTTAGGTGATTGATTTTTTGTGTAGTGCACATTATTTATCTGAAATTAAGATGAGGTTTTCCCATATTTTTCACTAAAAAATATCACGATTGCTATAAAATTGCTAACCAAGCAAATAGTGTGATACTGTGATAACAAACATTCAGGGTTGGTATTTTGGTACCTACACTGTTCCCATCTGTGAAAGGGTTTTCTATAGTTAACTGTGCAGGTTAATTAATGTTAAAATGCATGTGGCCAAAAATACTACAAACCAATTCAATTGGTGTGAAAGGGAACTTCCATTCCAAACAATACCTTTTTTAATATTTTTAAAACTTAATCACAGTTTGCTTGTTTCTGATTTTCATTTCTCCAAATAAATTTTAAGGTAGTTTGTTAACTTATGATTGACTCTTTTGTCCCCTTGTGTTATGACTGTATTCATTTTATTAGGGAAAGACCGACAACTATGGGAGGAAGAAGTATTCAAATTTGCTCGCTATCAACAGTTACGAGCAGTTAGTCAGTATTTACCTTATGGTGATAATGCTTTGGACCCTCATATTTATGAAATGGTTTTATATGAATATTTGAAGCTTGATCCAGAGGTAATTTTATATTTTTTTATCAAATGTTAACATTGTTATGTTGTTGGAATTTAATCATCTTTATGATACTTGTTTGGATTTCATTTTTTATCTTTATAAGAATTCAGTGGTTCTTTCTTTGATTTAATACTTTAATTAAAGTTTTTTGTTGTATTTTATTGTAGTAGTTCATTCTTTCTCGTAGAATACTTTATTTCTGTTTATACTTGATTAATTCAAATCAAAATTATTTTTGTTTCTAATAAATTGTTATGAAGATACAAATCTTAAGGAAGGTTTGTAAATATGCATTTGTATATACAGAAACAGTACTTTGAAACTAATGGTGGTTGCAAGTATGCAGCTTGCTTATATTTATACTTAGTGTAGTTTCTAAATTTTGTCTTTGACTAATATTTACAATTTTAATATTAAGAGTTGTTTTGAATATGGGAAGTCAACTATCAAGTTATTACTCAAAATGATATCCTTGCATTTTTAGTCAAAATTTGAATAATTTTATCTTCAACTACTTCTGCAATGTGGTATTTAGCTTGAGGTTTTGTCATGAGAATTATTTCTTTATACCTTTGCCTCATACATACCCTTCACAATTTTTTTGTGAATATAATGTCAGTTTTGTTAAAGTATTAGCGCAATTGTTTGTTGGAATATATCTTATCCTGTCCAGAATACGTGTTTTATTCTATAGTTGATAAGCTTCAACTTATATATTGAGATAGAAAGAAATGTTGGTTTAATTTTATAAGAAGTGTCTAGCATCCTTGTCCCTCATAACAAAACTCCTTCTTAATCCACCTTTAAGCGTAATGTGGGTTCTGCTGCCCAATTTACTGATATTGGCTAGTTTACTGTGCAGCAGGGGTAGCAACTCTCCTCAAATCACACACACAAGTATTTGCACCTTGTTGTTCATATGCCAGGAAACTCTTTTTACTATTGCTTTTTAATTGTGTTATGTGCTTTGTCTCTTCTGGTTCCTATATTGAAGGCAAAAACTTTTGCAGAAGGGTTTCTTTTATGAAATGATACACAAGTGAAGGAAAGTGTAATTTAATGAAATTGAAACCACAATGTGAAAGTGCAAGTCAGTGCAATTTTATTGCATTACTTCTTTATAAAGTTATTGATTTCATTTATTTCAATGCTATGCATTGCACCCTTGTAACGTTTTGTCAAGACAATTATTTTTCTTATTCTAGGGTTTCTTACGCCTGATAAAAGAGTGGCCTCCATCTCTGTATAATGTTCCTGCAGTTGTCAATGCTGTTTTAGAGTATTTGCTTGTTAATGACAAGGATAACATCATTTTACTTGAAGCACTCGCTACTTTGTATTCACATGAAAAGAAATATGATAAATCTATGGCTATGTATTTGAAGTAAGTATTTTACTAATAAGTTTGTTTATGTTCCTGTTTTTTTAGTTTCAAAAATAATTCATCTTCTGTCTTTTAGGTTACGCCATAAAGATGTTTTCAAACTCATTCACAAATATAACTTGTATACATCTATTCATGACATGATAGAAGGATTGATGGACCTGGATGTTGAACAAGCAATAAATATGTTTCTTGAAAAAGATCGTGTTTCCTCTGATGTTGTAGTTTCTCATCTAGAAAATAATCAATATTATTTATATGTGGTGAGTTTCCTAATTTCAGAAAATCTGTTTGTGTAGAACATCACACAACTGTAAATTGAATTTGTTTTGTTTATCTTTGTAATTTCTCAAGCTGTTTGAGAAATTCCTCATTTTTTTACTACGATATATATTTTACTGATCCTACATTATGTATTTTGTTTCTTGAAATAATACTGTCGTGGAATTTCACTTAGAGAAGTCTTGACAACATAATATATTATTATGAAATGGTGAAAACACATCACACGTAACTAAAAATTATGTACGGCCAGGAACATGTTACCTGCAGTCCTTTCATCAAGAGTTGAACTTGACTGACTTCTATTTTGCAAACAATGTAATGGATGGTCATACTTACCAATCAGATTTCTCTAATAGGGAAAGTTTCAATGAAGTCAAGCTTGGCAGACGAGAAGGAAAAATGTCATGAAACATGTTCCAAAAGGTTCCTAATACTTAGTTAAGAATCACATATTTAAAATATCTCATGATTTATTATGTTTGGGTACAAAGTTTTAAAATTCCTTTAAGGATAACAGCAATGAAACTCTCATGAAATCCCATTTCTTATTATATAATTTTATGTTGTATGATTTAAAGTTGAAATTGTAAAAGTAAGAATTGGCAAGATTTTCCTGTGGACCACAAAAATTTTCTCTCAGATCTCCAGTGGTCTGCCAATCACTGGTTGGTGATCGCTGATTTAGTCAAAGCACACTTTCCCACTAATCTCTAGAAATATTTCCCCATTCATTTTAGACAATCGTATAAAAATATTTAATAGTGTAATAGAATGAACCTATATTTTTGAATTATAAACAATGTTTTTATTTATAAAACCAAGTTAGAAGACTATTTTAAGTCAACAATAACCTTTAATTATATACGTTTTGTAAAACTGTTATTAAAAATAACTTTCTACTCAACTGTAAGCTTTACTTCATAACAAGTTCTTAATCGGTAAAATAAAAATGTTTTACCTTAATTTATGTTGGTATGTTTAAATTAGTAACTTCTTATAGTAGAGAGGGATCTATAAAACTGAAAAACTTAATAAATTCTTATCTTTTGGAAACTTAAATGAGTTGTGGGAAAATACTTGGAAATATCCTCAATTTTTTTTCTCACCCCCCCCCCCCCCCCCCCCCCCCCCCCNACACCACACAACAATGTGAAACTAGAATCATACAAAACCCATTTTATCCAGGCTTGGATACTTCTCCACTGGTTCTTCTAGCTTAATTTGCTATGCGAGTTTCATCCTTGTGCACTGCGCCTTAGTATTGGATGTGTCGAGACAGATAATCTTTGTACCGTTATTTATTGTAAAGTATTAGGAAATAAATTGAGTCAGCCTTGTGTTATACTTCCAATCTATAGCCTCATCAGCATCCTAATTTATGGAAATTTTATTCTCTTGTTAGTTCACTGTAATTAATCCTAAAATTTATTTAGGAAATAAATATTTTATATTTTCCTCTTTCAGAATTGTATCAAGTTCATCTTCCAATTTGTGTGTTTCGCTCTCTGCTTTTACTTGTAATTTCTAGTAAATTAATTAGCTATAATAAGAACAACCTTTTTGACAGACGTTCAAACCCAGTTTGTTTTTTTTGTTGTTATAGAATTATTAAAATTTTATTATGTGGGAAATTTTTTCCACATACTTGTGTGTATAAACATGTGCAAAATATAACTTTTTCCATCTGATAATTATGACCAATAACTCTTCTATGAATAGTAGTATGAAATGGTTAAAAAATTGTTAGTGACATTTATGTTTTGTTTTCTCCAAAGTATTTAGATGCACTTGAAAAGCGAGATGTGGAAGCTAGTAAAAAGTATCATGGCAAACTTGTCAAATTATATGCAGACTTCAACCGTGAGAAGTTGCTTCCATTTCTTAGAAGAAGAGATCAGTATCCCATTCAAGAAGCCCTCAATATTTGCCGTGAACGATCATTTTATCCAGAAATGGTGTATCTTTTAGGTAATGTACTCTGCAGAAAAAATGAATTTTTAAAATATCCATTAGAACTTGCACTCATCTTGTTGGCATGATAAACTTGATGGATGAAGAAGTTCTTTAGAACATAAACTTTGTGAGTGATGAAATTTATTCCAAAATTGAAGAACTGTCTTAAGAAGTTCTTTATTTCATTGGAAAGAATTTGATATGAAATTTATTTCCCCATTGCCAGCGACTTACAATAAAACCTAGAAATAGCTATTGAAGAGAAAATCCCACAAAATACATTTAATATTATTTAATGAACTAATGGATTGCAGTCGAAGGTACAGAGTGAAAATTACAATATAAACATAGGAAAATTGAAGAGACTGAAGAAATATGGCATAAATGATGGGAAAATGTTTACATTGGGAACACAGAATTTGGATTCCAATTAATATTTCTCTAATTTATAGAAGATTTTGTGTTTCAAAACTTGAAAATTCTTGTTTTTTTAGATCGAATGGGAAATACAAAAGATGCCCTTAACCTTATTATGAAAGAACTGCAAGACATTGATTATGCTATTAATTTCTGCAAGGAACATGATGATATGGAGTTGTGGCAAGATCTCATTAAATATTCTATTAATAAGCCAGGTAGATAATATTTCTGTTTATAAATAATTTTGTTCTTGAATTAAAGATTTCATTTCTTGCTGTGAAAATTATTATAAAATATGAAATTCTAATTGTGTTTTCCAGAATTTATAACATTTCTTCTTCAAAAAATTGGCACTTACATTGATCCACGAATTCTTATTCAACGAATTGAGGATGGTTTAGAAATTGAGGGTTTACGAAATTCTCTAGTAAAAATGATGCAAGATTACAATTTGCAGGTAATTTTTGTCTGTTCTAATAATGCCTCGTAATAACTGCGGATTCTTCTATCCTAATTTAGTACAATTTATGCTTCATTTCTTTTATGGTGGGGGCAGAAATTTTGTGGAACTTTCTCATTGGAGTGTTAACATTACATCTTATGCTTAAAATTTATTGTCTCTGAAGATTGGAGACCTGTTATCACTTATCTTAGTATGTAAATATTCACTTAATTCTTCTCACCACCAAAATAATCCAAATAATGAGGGTCGGACTGATAATAAACTTCGGGTCTGGCACCCAGAGAATACTTGGCACATCATCTTTCTCCCTTTGTCACTGCAGATGGAGAATTTTCTCTTCACCAAATTTGCGCCTACATTGTTCAAACAGAGATGGAGAAGTACATCTGCTGTGCCCAACTATGTACAGTTCTAGATGCCATTTTCATTGTGTATGCTGAGCTTTCACCACTCTGGCTATTTTTCAGCATCTTGAAACTAAATTTATTGCTGATAAAGTGGTACCTTGCTACAATAATTATGGTGACTCACCTGTCATTTTCCCATATAACCAGTCCAACCCTGCAAATGATATGCATATTATTGAAAGATTGACAAAATCAATTTATCAAATCTATTATTGCAAGGATGCATTTTTATTGCTATTTAAATATCTGCTCCTTTTTGCACATTGTCCTGGTTCATGTATTTTAATGTTTGTCTCCACTTGTAATCTGTGCTTCTGGTCCGGACTCTGTTGGTTCAGTTGGCATCAAGGGTGGTTGGCTCCATGAGTCATTCAGCCCAGAAGTCATTTATCGATTTGTTGTTGCTTGTTTATGAGGCTTCCAATTTCTGTTCTTGGAAAATGTAGCTCAGTTGATGAGTGCTGTTGTTCATGTTCAGATGTATGTTTTTCGTCATGAGATTATGTGCTAGTGTTCTGTAAATAATATTTACATTTGAATTTTAGCTATAATAATGGTCTGGCCATTTTTTATTCGGATATATAGACTAACTCTGAGATGAATGGGTGAGGGGGTATCTACTGCATTAATTGAAGTATAAATTTCTTGCAAAACAGTACATTACATTTGACCAGTGTGAAGTAATTTTCTAAATTTTTTGCATATTCCTTGAAAGTTTGTTTTAAGTTTCTTAAAAACTGTCGTTTCTATACATTGAATGTTTCTGTTAAAAATACGTGAATTATTTGTAGGTTTCGGTGCAAGAAGGTTGCAAGAAGATACTTGTTTCAGATTATTTTAATTTACATAAGAAATTGGTTTGCCTACAGCAAAGAGGTATATCTATTGATGGTAAGCTGTGTTTAGTAAATTCTTACAAATAGGTTTTCTATATTTTTATTGGTTTTAATTTTCTTTTCTCTTATTTCTTTTCAACAGATGATCAAGTGTGTGGTGCTTGCCACCGGAAAATTATTGTAAGAGGTATGTTGAAATGCTCAAGTAGAGATATTAAAAAGTAATTCAAATATTCAATTTATCATGCTTTGATAATGTTGCTAAAGCTCCACAATTACCAAGTCAATTTATTTGGTGTTCACTTTTTTCAAATTAATGTCCTTAAATATTGGTAGTCTTCTGGAACAGGGTTTCATGAGTGAAATGTGATATAACTTCAGTTTTTATTTTTTGTGTGTAAATGCAACTTAACCCATGGAGGCAAATGAAATCTTTTTGACGTTTTTATTGTCTGACAAGGTGACATAATAAGACAGTAATGTTTTAAGTAGCTTACCAAAGTTTTAGGAAGGACTTTTTTGACAGGAAGATACTAGATTTGACGTAAAATTTTTATTTTAAGCAAATTAGAAAGACTTTTATACAAGTTGTGGAATTTAGAAAGAAGAGTTTAACAGTGAGTTCTAATCATGCATTGAATAAACTTGGAGAAATTTTAACACGACGTAATGCTTAATTTCAGATTCTCATGTCTACTTGAACTGAAACTTTTGCAGGAGCAGCACATTTTGTAGCCAAAGAAGCATGAATTGGTGTGAAAAAATTACGATGACCTGTCCAGAAACACATTTATTTTGAAGTAGGAGAATTGTTGGGTAGTAAAATTAGAATTTTTCCAGGACTTTTATGACATCCAGCTTTCTCGAATTTTAATACTTTTGTTGAACTAACTTTAAATTATCAGAGTTAACATAATCACGGGGGCCACCCATGGTGTAGTGCCTAACGCGCTCGCCTTCTACCTCTGGGGACGCCGGTTCAAACCCGATCCGATCCAAGTAGAATCCAAGGTGGTGGACAGTTACAACAGGTGGTTCGTGGCAGGTTTTCTTGGGGTTCTCCCATTTCCCCTGCCTATCATTCCACCACAACATTCATTCATCATCATCTCACTGCCATAATCATTCATTAATCACCCGCCCCGGGGAGGTGTGACAGGAAGGGTATCNCCCTAGTATTCCCCAGCCAAATAAGTACCCACCCCCCCTATCATCTACCATATCCATCTAGCAGACCCTGCACTTTGCGGGACAAATGCTCAGGAAGAAGAATAAGTTAGCATAATCACAGGAGTTGAGCATAATGTTTTAGCTAAATGGGAACACAATTTTTGCTCCTTTTCCAGATATCTTGGTTTCGTTCCTAATATGCACATCTTAGCAAAAACTTTACTATTATGAGAATTTAAGAGTATTAAATTCAATGTTGAATAAGAACCTTGGAATTGAAATTCTGACTAAAACAATAATCATAATCCAGTTAAAAGAATGACTGTTTTAATACCAACATTCAAAAACCAATGTAGAATTAAATTGCATTAAAATTTGAATCACCATCAAACTGAGCAAAAATTTAAATATAATCAAAGTTCATATGTATACATGTGACCTAGTGAAAATACGGTGCAATAGCAATTTCAGATTTAGGCATATTAACACTTAAAAGCAACCCAATTTGATAGTTATAGTGCTCTAAACACAATTAATTTCTCTAATGTTTAGCTGTTCTTTTTTTTCACGTTCCTTGATTTCTCAGACCCCCAAAAAAAAAGATATGTGAAATTTAAGCTTTTAGTTAGAGGTTTATTTTAACATTTGGATATTATTGTATGAAACACCTTATTTTATGTGGTGGTAGTCAAGTTGTAGAACATACCAGTGTGAATGCAATAGAATAGTTTTCTTTTGTCAAGTGTTATTTTCTGAACTAATCTTGTTATGTGCAACTGGTGGTATTGAGCGTAGCTTCATAAAAATAATTTGCTTTAAAAATTGATAAATGGACCACTAAGCTTGCTGGGATGAGTATCTTGGGCTATTGAGATGTGTTGTCACACTTTTAATACTTATTAGTTCTGTCAGTATTCCCAAAACTTTCCAATGTTCTTCCTAAGTAGAAAATTGAGGAGATACTTCTTGCAAAACTTAGTGTTATTTATACTATTTATTATTCATGATACTGGGGGCTAGGGTAAATGTTTCCTTTTTAGCTGTGACCTTGTATTTGGAACTTATAGTGTATTTTAAAATATATAGAAAATTCATTTTTAAGGTAAACTCTTTTTGCAATGTTCCTGATCTTTGTATTACCTAAAGCACCTACATGTAAAATTTAAACTTTCTGGGGTGTTCTTAAGTGCCTCCAAAAATCTTTGTTTTGTAAAGTGGGAGATGCAGGGCACATATTTTCCAAAAATCTGTTAATTTTTTCTTCCTCAATTATCAACAAGAGAAATAGAATTCAACAATCTGAGATTCAATTAGAAGTCTCCTTGATCAATCCCCTCCTCAAAAATACTGAACAGGGGGCAATTTTAGGGAAATTTGATAATTTTTTGTTTGCAAAATGTGGTTATGAGGGATCAATTGCATAAAATGTGAAGTCACTAGGACATGGGTAAGCTAATTTGGTAAACTGTGACCAGGTTTTGAGCATTTCATTAATCATAGAAGAAATAAAAATCAATATAAAAATTCATATCACTTACTACATTATTGCATACATACAATGTTATTGAGTATTATTTCTGTGGTAGGAGATTTATATATAAATGTGTATTCTTGTTTGAAAAGTTTCTGTTTAGTGTTGTACTTTGAAAAAAGTGTTGTAGTGATTTGTAGTATTTTTATGAATGCTATTCATTCCTTTCTGTAACCTTATTTGTGTTGTAGATTTGAGCCATGCCAGTAAAGTGGTTGTGTTCTTCTGCAAGCATTCCTTTCATGAAGACTGTTTACCTACATTTGGTTTGTCTGTAAGTATGTTACCAAATTCACAGTTCAGGAATAAATTTCCTTTGTAGTACAGATGGAGGTTAGCATTGTGTACTATTATTTTTATTGTTTGTGCTTTTAGAGTTAGAGAATGGCTAAATTGTGGCTAGTCTCATTCATTATTTTCAGTCAAAAATATACAAATAACAGGAGTTGCTTGTGTTTTATTTCAATTCAAGTACTCATTTGTAAAAATCCTATGTATTAAGTGAGCCATTTGTATTTTGATTTTTATACATTGATTATTTAAGCACTCTTTTCTCAGGATCCCATTGATTTGTGCATGATATAAATGGTACTCAAGTTTTCTCTGTCAATTATTTAATATACAGGATTATTTTGTATACTAATGGACTTATTTTGTCCCTAGGAAAGCTGTATAATTTGCAAGCCTGGTAAGAGTGAGCATATCACTGCATCTCCTGCTAGAAAATGAAGAATGATGGTTTTTCAATTCTGAAATGGAAAATTTGTTATGTAATGTTTTATTTACAAAATCATATGGTGGTGCTTGTAAATAAATACCTTCCAGTTGTGCATGACCAAAATATGTTTATTTTTTGTTTTTGCTGACATAATGAGCTCTGATTTGCTAATATTTGTTTGACTTCAATTCATTGATTTATCAATATATTTATGTATTTAGAGAATCCTGTGTGGTGTATTTGTTTTTTATTGAGAAGAACTTTAATATTGAATGTTAGAAAAATGTTTTTAGATTAGATATTTGTATATGGATTTATTTTTATTTGTAAATCTGTACATAATAAAATTTATGAAATGAAAGAGTTTATTATTTTTTTAAATGTAAGATATCTTGCTGGTATTTCTTAAGTAAGACTCAGGTAATTTGGCGGAAAAATAGTCAGCAGGCATTAACTTTGACTAGGGGGGGTAACCTATGGTGTCTGTGCTACGTTCAGTCTCTTTGTGTGTGGCCTTGTGTGGCATTTTTAAACATTCTTATATTAGTGTGTGGTAGTGTTTGTGAGTGTTTGATTGTTTGTTTTTTATGAGAGGTGGAAATCTTTGAAAGACTCCTTGTAATTTGTACCACAAAGTGTGTGGGATTTCTACCCACTAAAACCACCTCTCTTTACACCGTCACATCTCCCACGGGTCCGCCGTCGAGCATTCCTTTGTGAGAGTTCACTGGCACCTTGCCTCATATGTTCGTGGATTGCTCTTCTTTCCTTCTGAAGACGTAGGGATCGTATAAGGTAGGTTGAGTAAATGGTCACTACCTCCCACGCTTCTCTTCGCTGGCATCAGAGTAACTACTGCTTCGGGCTCAGGTCTTCCGCCCACTTGTCATTACATTGTCACTTTGGAAGCGAGGGCATACGAAGAATACGTGCTCTGCATCCTTCGCAACTTCGGAGCACATAGGACACGTTGCAACGTCATCCAGTTTAAACCGGTGTTGATACGACGGGAAACAACCATGCCCTGTTAGGATTTGGGTGACGTAGTGGTCTACTTCACTGTGACGTCTGCTGGTTCATTCTCTCATGTTTGGTATGAGTCTGTGCGTCCACCGTCCCTTATCCACACTTGACTGTAGTGGTTTCTGTTTATTGAGCTACAGAGACTCCCTGCAACGCGTCAGTGTCCTGAAGTCGTCTCTTGTAGATCCTCTCCCGCTCATCCGCCAGCAGTTCGATGGGAGTCATACCCGATATCACACAAACTGCTTCATAGGATACCGTACGGAAAGCACACAGGACACGTCGCAACGTCATCCTACCCTCAATGCACTTCTGCGGTAGGTCGAGACCATTTCTCGTTTGTAGCTGTCAATACTTATTGCATCAGCCCATATTGGAGGAGCATACAACAAAATTGACGAGCTTAGACAATAGGAGCTTCCTCCGATTTTGTCTCTGACCATCGACGTTTGGCATTATGCGTGACAGCGGTCACAACATTTGCGGTCTTCCTACTCTCACTGCACGCAGGTGTTCCTTGAATTTCAGTCGTGAGTCAATGAGTACGCCAAGGTATCTCACCGAAGGCTGAGAACGAATCTCTGAATCTCCACCTGTCAGAGTGATGGACTCGGTAACCTTTCGACAACTGACGAGTACCACTTCGGTCTTATGGTCAGCGAGTGTTAGACTAACAGTGGAAAGCCATCCGCGAATAATCCACGAACTCATTCGCTATACACGTCACTTTCTTCAGGAGCTTGGCTACGACGACCACTGCAACGTCATCCGCGAAAGCCAATTATTTTCGCACCTTGAGGCAGAGTCAGCCTGAGAATGCCATCGTACATTATGTTCCACGGGATAGGGCCCAGCACTGATCCCTGTGGTTCAGCACCAATGACGCAGTATGTTCTTGGCCCTTCCTCTGTATCATACACGAGAAGTCGGTCTCGGAAGTAATTCCCAGTGGTTCGTGTAATGTACGATGGGATCCCCATGACCTTCAGTGCTTCCATTATTCAGCTCCATCTTGCAGAGTTGAAAGCATTCTTAACATCCAGGGTTACGATGGCACAGTAATGCTTACTACCACTATTCCACCTCTTGCCTTGGGTAGCATTCTCAGCCATGCTAACTATTCCCGTGATAGCGTTCACTGTTGAACGAGACTTTCTAAATCCATACTGATTGTACGCCAAACTGTTTGTCCTCTCCCTGAATTTCAGTAGTCGATTAAAGATAATTCTTTCCAACACTTTACCAGCTGTATTTAGCAAGCATATTGGACGATGGATCGTCAATGAATCGCTTACCCTATGAAAGGAGCACCAGCTTTCGTCGCTTCTATTGTCGGAGGAATATACCTTCATTGTGTACCCGCAGAAAATGTTGAGGGCTCTTCTTAATTGCTACCTTGAAGACAGCATTGGGGATTCCATCTAGCCCTGGGGTTTTTCTGTCCTCCACTTTGCTGTAAGCTATCTTTAACTCATCGAGTGTAATGGTAGGTATTGATTCTTCAGAGACTGCTTCACCGACAACTACTGCTGCGGGAATAGAGTTTTAAATGTTTTCTCCCGCAGTTGAAGGCAGGTGGGCACAAAGCTTGGGTTTCTTCAGTTTTGCCATGATCTTATATGACCTTCCCCAAAGGTCGCTGTCTACAGTTTGGCATAACTCTTTTCACTGTTGCCTCTTGCTTGATTTAATCGCCCATTTCAGGGTGACATGGGCACGGGCTGAGATACTGCTGAACTCACTTTTTGAGCGTTCAGATCTCTGGTTGTACTTTTGGGGCCCTTAGAAGGGCTCTGCTCCTTGCCTCTTACAAGAGACTTCGGTACCACCGAAGGCAGATTTTTCTTTTCAAGTATTCTTCTGGCTTGGAGATTTTTTTATGACCACATTCAGTTTCGCATAACTGATTTTAATTGAGGCCACCAGTCTTCTTATTTCCTTGTGGACATTGCCCGTGCCAACGATGAAATCGGCCAGCTCATTAATCTGGCCATGTAGTACTAGGGCGAGAGTATCCACATTTTTCTCGTCTGTCATCTTACTTTGGACTGCGGGGGCAACCCTCCGTATGCCACCTGATTGTCACTAAATGACACATCCCCACTACTGATCGTCACCGGTTCAGTCTCCTCAACATCGTTTCCTCCATAATGTTCCCACGAGTAGCAAGGGAAGGTAAGTACACCTGGGCAGAGCCCCGCATGCTCAGGTAAGGTTAATTACTCTGGAAGGTCGCCAAGTATCCCAGAGGCTCCGTTCACGATGAACCCCCTGCACCATTCAGACCTCGGCACGTATCGCATCACGCCTTACCTTGGGGTTCAAGAGTAATAATAGTGAAAGAAGCAAGAAATACACACTAGCTCTCGAAACCTAATAGCGTCGGGGTCCAAAATAGACGGAAGACGGACAAAAAAGTGTGAATCAAACATTAAGTGCAAAGACTACTTGATTCAGCTCATGACCCCATGGATGCTACCCACGAACTCCCAAGTTGAGAACCCGTGAGGAAAATAGGTGAGGAAGCGGGAAGTGTAAGGGGACAGACTGGTCGTTGTAGGACACACTTAGTCTGGCTCTTCAGCTTGGACCTGTTCGGCATGGGAGATCCTGCTAGCAGTTACACCATCACCTAACGCGCCTAGACACGCCTACCACCGCCTAGTACAATGATGCAACTGCCTCCGACATAGCACCTAGCATCATCAGAGCACGCAAAACCTCTCTACCCCCACGGTCAGTGCTTCGTCAAGGTGGTGTCCCACGGGAGGGTGTGTACGCGTCTGTGTGTGTGTGTTGTGTGATGTTGTGTTGTGTTTTGTTGTGTTGTGTGGTGTTGCGAGGTGTTCTATGGCGTTGTGGTGAGGTGTTCTGTGGTGTTGTGGTGTGTATGTTGTGATGTGTGGTGTATGTGTTGTGGCGTGGTGTGTGTTTGTGAGTGTGTTGTGTGTGTTGTGTGTGTGCGTGCATGTGTGTTAAGATAGGTGAACTTAATTTTGACAAGTGGCATTTACAGTTGTAATAATTGGTTCTCTCCATACTGGCACTCCACTTCTGGTGACAATGTGGAGACAATTGCTAGTTGGCATAGACAGTGCAGTGATTGTGAATTGTGATTCCTTCCTTCAGTGTTCTCTCTTAATTACTTTTCATCATGTAGAAAAAACTGAAAACCTTCCAAAAATGAACACGTAATGTATAACAATGAGTGGACGTTGCTATACTGTTTCTTTCTGAAAAAAAGGAGTTGCTTGCTCTATATTTCTGTCGTTTCAAAGGAAAAACACACTGCACTTCAACAATTCTCTATTAGTTCAACATTAGTGCAACAAATTCAGAAGTATAGAAGATTGGTCCCAAAAGTTTGCTTTACAAAAATTGAAGGAAAGCATACACCAGGAAAAGCAGAGAGAGTTATTAGATGTAGTGGAGAGTATTGGAAATGCAACTACAGAAACTATAAAGTGACATACGTACTTGGTAAAAATGTATGCCATTTAGTGATGTGGAAATCATAAAAGATCGCATCGTAGAGATTGTTAGATTCCTAGATCCTGACTAGGTTAACATTACACTTCACCGCATCTTTCAAGAACTTAGGCTGATTTTTAACTTGAATTAGCATTTGATGTCGTAGATCCACTAAAAGGAATCAGTTAAAAATATTTATGCTTTATTCAGTAGCGCTGAATGAATCAACTGATTGCTCTGATTCAGTGCTGGTGTTCAGAGGTATGTGTGTGAGGGGACTTGAAGGGTTCAAGCATCTGAAGCCCCAAGTTGATAATTATTTTGCATGCGAAAAATGTTTTTACCTTCATTTATATGAAATGAGTTCATCTTAGCTTTCTGATTAGTATAGCTTTTAGGTTTCTTAGGATCCCATTTCAGTATAATGAAGACTTCATGCTCTCGTTGGTCATTGCTCTGAAGCTCTTGTATTATATTTTGGTTGTTACACTCTTCACAAAAAACTAAAGAAATACAACTCATTCTGAACTCAACTCATCTGAACGGTGTTTCAGCTTTGCTCACTCAGCCTTCACAATAACATAATTCAACCATCCACGATGTACTACGCCCTCAAAATACTTGTTCTACTTGCCGGTAATGAATAAGCGCCAATAGCGAGAATTCCAGTCGTGGCGGGTTAGTAACCTTCTAGTCAACTTTTAGGGTCATTATGTTCGGTACGGAGATCTCTAATGCCACGTTCCAAAAATAAATTCCACACCCTGCGTTTGTTAATTCTACACGAACTGTAAAAATGCGGGCATTTTAGTCCGCGCCAGTCTGTTAAGCACTTACTTTTTCCAGAGCAAACGGGAGAACGGGGTAGGAATGCAACGCGATGTCTTCGTTAGCGGAGACCTATAGGTGAGCGTGGGGTGGAAGTATCCCATGGCAGAAGGACCTGAAATATTTTTAGGCCGAGCCCTTTATTATTGGTCTCGGCCTGAAATATTTTTGGACTGAGCCCTTTATTATTGATCTCGACCCGAAATAACTTTAGGCCGGCCTGAAATAACTTTAGACCGGTCCGAAATAACTAAAGGTTGGCCCAAAATACTTTGGACCGAACCCCAAATATTTTTAGGTCGGCAATAAAAACTTTGGACTGAGCCCGGAATACTTGTGGCCTTGCCCGAAACATCTTTGGGCTGACCCGAAATGCAAGAACCATCTCTTGAGGCTGGCCTGAAATATATGTAAATTATATTGTTTGTTGTTTAGAATTTATAACAGAAGTGCGATACCCAATTAAATAATTATTATGCACAAATAACATGAAAAACTAATGAAATAGATGTGCGATTAAGGTTTTGATATCAAACAAATGAAGACTTTTCTTGAAAAAAAAGAAACCTAAGAAAGTATAATTCATATTTTTCTCTGAATCTATGTAATAATGATAAAACATTACGTCTGCCTACGATCAACAAGAAGACAATGATCAAATAAAGGAATTTCCTAAGAGTAAAAAGATTGTTAAATTGAATAAATAAGTCTGTTGGAAACAGCAATATTGCAGTTCTTAACAACTATTTTAACTGTTGTTAAAAATAGGTCTTTACTGTCAAGCAGGAACAGCAGAGGAGCCAGGAATGCATGACCCGAAATTTCAGGCTTTTTCAGGACCTGAAATATATTGAGTTATAGTCTGAAATTTGTCGTTCAGTATCGANGGGTGCGGCGGTGCAGTTGGGGCATGTGCCCTAAACCCCAAGAAATTGGTTTCTTAAAGGGTCCTCCAATTATATTCAAAAAACTTTTCTCAATACAAAATCAATTAAAATTGAAATGTTAAACCCGGAAACATGTCATTTTTGGCCTTTACTCTCTTGTTTCATAACGTATCTTAAAGTACCTTGTATACGACATACTAAGCATGATAAGCCAACTTTGTATGTTAAAACAGGGATTGAAATATTTTCTTTCGATTATTTACTATTTAGACCTTCCGATTGGAGAGAGAAGTGGAAGAGGAGGGAAAGGTGCAAAACACTTGATATGTTAAATAAAATTTAGATGTGCATGGGCACTATATGTCATTAAAAATATGGATTAGCTCTTTTGCTAGTCCGTACTACTTAATCCACAAGATTCTGTTTCATTCAAACTTAACTCAGGTCTCTTGAACAAGATTCGCACTTCAATTATTTCTGTGTTCATGATTTTTTAAAAGAAGGGAAGACCTTCATCGGTGACATGATATGAAAATATGATTTTCACCATCACTTGTTGGTTTCTACTTTACGTGACCAGTTACATTTTTTCTTATTCCCATGTTGCTTAATTTTATATTTTTGTACCCTTCTTGACACTACTTGAAAACTCGTACTTGTACCTTTGCGATGTTCCTCTTTGTATTCAGAAATCAACTGGAATAGTTGCGTACTGAATGGTTCGAGTGTCCAGGGAAATGTATATTGTCGCAACACTCTTTAGCGAGTACCCATTGCAGAAATAATTTACAAATAAATAATTTATTGTCACAGAATATATTACCACGCGGAGAAGAAACTGTTTCACAAATAAACAAATTAATGTTGAAAATGCAGTTACGAAGTGCGTATGAGCATAATGCAATTTACTTGAGATGCAATTCCTATGTGGGAGCTTCAAGACAGTGGCGGATTTAAAATTTCTGCACCCCCGAAAACTGAACAAATTGGCAACTTGTTATAAAACCTAAAGAATAATCAACACTTTTTTATCCAACAGTTGTAATGAAACTCTTATTAAGCATATGCGTACTGTAATTTTAAAATAATTCCAAAAACATCTCTAAGTGGTAAAACCGACCTGTCGGCGTCCGTGTCTGAGCGCTTATCGTAGCAGTCTCCACATCGTTAGTCAGACGGTTAGATCCCGATCGAGGACAACGAATATGTCGGTAGCGAAAATTCACTCATGAAATGTTAAACAGTAAGTAAAAGATCCTTTAAATTTCAAATAATCCTCGGACAATTATTATCGGCGAAAAATGGAGATCCCACTTTCACTTCCATCTGGTAGTGGAAGACGGAACGACGAATTTCGGGCCAGCTCGAAATTTCAGGCTTTTACGCGGTCTAATATTTCGGGTCGGCCCAATATTTCATGCTTTTTCGTGGTCCAATATTTCGGGCTGGCCTAACATATTGGGCCGGTCCAATATTTCGGGCCGCGAAAAAGCCTGAAATTTCGGGCCAAGCATTTCAGGCCTGGATATTGCTGACATATACCGTCCCCTCGCCTCGCAAGGGCGGCTTTAGAGGGGGCTTTGGGGGCCATGACCACTCACGAGAATGTTTAAAAGTTCGTAAGCCATCATGTTTTCCAAAAACTTTCTAGTAGAGCATTCGAGGATTTTCAGTTACGATTTTAGTTTCAAAACATTATTTGATAATTTCAATAACTTGTGTCTACTCGTTTCATGTATTATATAACTGTCAGTTTATAGATGAGCCGATCGGTAGTGCCGGTGCCGCATCGATGTAGTCTATGCCACAGACTACACGTCTATACTTGCAGTGTAACTGATTTTCCACATACCAAAGCCACATCGACCGCATTACGGCGCGCAGTAGGGTGGTTCTTAAAAAATCAACTTTTGAAATTTGGATTGGGTTTTCTCCCATTGTTTTGTTTCTTTATGTAAGACTTCCATAAAAAGTTAAGATTATAAAAATATATATTTGGGGTCGGTAGCAAGTTTTAAAGTCTCAAAATTTAAAGTACAAATTTTCATATTTTTAAATAAATTTATTGCAAAAAACCAGAGTTGAGTTTGTATTACAGAGTAATAACAAATGATTTGAAGTATTCATATTTTAATACTCGTTTATAATTGGTTTCTTGCACAAAAACATTTTTAATGTATCTCTTATATGACAGGCAGCTGAAGGTGGTCTCCCTCCAGTCCTATTTATATTTTTTGGTAATAGAGTCGTGTGTTTTGTAGTATGGTCTATTCCTTCTTTCTTGATTACTGCGTTGCGCAGAACTCACACAGCTTTTACTATGTTGTCAGCCAAATTAACTTCAGTTTTTACGTATTTGTCGAGTATCACTCTCTTACTATGTACGAAGGGCGTTCAATGAGTAATGCAACACTTTTCTCTCTCTGAAAACATGATGGGTTTTATTCAAGATTTAAATACACCGTATTGTTCCCCAATTCTTTGGCTACACAATCCTATTTTTCAACTTAGTCTCTTTTCAATTCTATGGTCCTACGCCAGCTCAATGTGAGAGCCTGTGTGCCGTCATGGTATCACTCTACTGGTCTGTGTCTGAGCCATGTTCTTCCTGCATCAATTACTTCCCCATCAGTAGTGCAGTACTTCCCACAGAGTCCATCCTTCAGTTGGCCAAAGACTGAAAGTCAGAAGGTGTGAGATCCGGGTTCTAGGGTGGACGAGAAATAACAGTCCACCGAAGTTTTGTGATCTCTCGGGTGCGCAGACTTGTGTGTGGCCTTGCTTTGCCGTGGAGAAGGAGAAGTGCGTTCGCATTTTTCTGGCCACAAACACACTGGAATCGTTTCTTCAATTTCGTAAGAGTCAGCAATACTCTTCGGAGTTGATCGTTTGACCATGAGGGAGGACATCGAACAGAATAACCCCTTGAAAGTCCCAGAAGACTGTAGCCATGGCTTTACCAGCAGAGGGTAGTTTTGATCTTCCTCTTCGAAGGAGACAGGGTGGTGCCACTCCATGGATTGCCGATTTCAGGCTCGAAATGGTGAATCCATGTTCCACCTCCTGTGACAACGTTTAAGAAGAAATCTTCATCATCAGCCCTCATTTGTTTTATGAAACACAAATTTGGTGGTATTATGTTAATTCTATAACACGTGCGAACTATTTTTTTTGTTAGGAGTGTGTTGAAATGTTAAATCTGCGTCTGCCTTTGAGCCCTTGATCGGAATTGATGGGATGGTCCCTTGCTTGCTTCCGGAGAGTAAAGTAGTTTATTGTACTCCGCGTGGTCATACGCAGTTTGTAACTGCTTTTTTTGACAAAGTTTATTATTATTATTAACGAGCAAGCAATTAGGTACAGATGTTCCTTCTTTGCTCTATATCACTGATATCCAAAGTGGTTTATACCCAGGGGTCGACTACGATCTGCAAGGGTCCATGTCAGCGAAAATAAATGGAGGTCCACGATAGTGGATCTCATTTAAGCAGGTCGTGACCTTAATTTTGGCTTTCCGTAATCCACATACAGTTTATGTATGTCGTGTGTACGTCATACACAGATAGTACCTAAGTACTTACATAATACTTTCTTATGAACACACCTATCTATTTATTTATTTTAAATCATAAAACTACCTATGAAGTGAACATTTTAAAAACCTAAATGTTCATGAAACGTGAGGAAGAATTTTATTTAAAAATGTAAGTTACTTTATATTTTTCTGATATATGAAACTGTTTAAGAATTATTATAAACTAGCAGGTACCCGCAGCTCCGTCCGCGTATATTTTGGTTTTCTCTGCGTGTAAGTTTATTTTTGCAAAAAATATTTTTCCACGGTAAAGTGAAGCCTGTGTGAACCCTTTAGGTGGCTAGACCTCCAACTTTATTTGTACAAAAGATCCCCGAGATTTATTGATCAGTTTTTACATGATAATGTAACAAACAGACCGACAAATACTCTATGGTTTTTACGTGAAAGCGTAACAAACAGAAAAACTTATTTTCGCAATTATAATATTAGTAGCGAAGTACAGATTTTATAGTGCACTGTTTTATTTTAATTACTACGCCAAAATACATAATAATTAAATATATTTCATAAAATTGTTCAAGTTCAAATCTTGCCAGATTTAAGCTAATGAAGCAAAACATTGGACGGAGCGAATTTGCCCAGTTTCCCAATTTATCACAGACAAACTGCCAGGACGATGACATTTCAACAAACGTTCAACATTGAAATGCCCTCTACACAGGTTTTGAAACTAGGTTTGAGGATGTTTTGACTATGGTAATGCTACAGTGAATAATCAATCCAGATGGTGACATTGAAGAAACGGATGTCATATTACAAGAGGAACTGATTGGGATATGTACTAACGAAGAACTCAAGGTACAGTTTAGAAAGGAAAACAGCAATTCTGGCTTCAAAAAGACATACCTCTTACTTATCCCGTATTACGGAATATCACGAGAAAGTTTTTAATTGCTTTTCCATATTCATACCTGGCGGAAGGGGGTTTCAGCGCGGATGCTGACCTCCTAACACAAACAATAAAGAAACAGACTGGACATCACTGACCGAGGAGATTTGAGATTAAATTGATGCGAAATGTTAAAAATTTGTTATTATAGCACCAAGCTCATCCCTCACACTAAAAGCATTGTTTGCTTAATTATTTTATGTAATATATACTAAATTTTAATTTGGTTGGTTTCAATTTGAATTCAATTAATAAATGTATAAAAAGTAACATGTGTTTTTAAAATGTTTTTCACACTACAGTTATAAACTTAAATCTTTCAAAGTGAGTAGCACTATATTAGCTGTCAAAAATACATTTGAATTTGATGGAGATAAGCAGGGGGTCTACCCAAAACCGAGAAGCATGGCAAGTGGTCTACGAAACAAAAAAAGTTGGGAAACCTCTGGTCTATTTCTTTTCAGTTAGGCTTCGAAGAACCCGGCGGGCGCAAACCTTTGAATACGCTAACTGGTGGACAAGTGAGTCAGCCAAGGAGACTATATACGGGAGTGGAAACTTCTTTAGTTGGGGGTAGGGTTCGATATGTATGAAAAACGTCGTAAGTTGGGAAGTACGAATCAGAGTGCGTCTAGAGAGAGTGTGTCCGACGCGTGTTACGTTCTTGATTGGCTGCGCCATTTTTCCGTCAATGGAGGTGTCAATTTAAAATTCCAAGATACTTTGCAATTGAATTCATTCAATTCATGTCACTTAATATCCGTCGGGCAGCAAACCTAAACATGTATCTTTCGTTTGAAATTTTAATTTTTCTCTTTGTAGTATAATTATACATTTGTTCTTTTGAATTTTTATTTTTTGCTCTCTCTATTTTTATTTTACGACTCTTTAGTTTCTGTGATAAAATATTGAATGACGTTTTTAAATATACATAAAACAATCTATTTTTAGAAATGTCTTTTAATGTTAATTTTATTCTAAATGTGTACTCGCCACAACGCTCCCATGAATTTTCTGATGGACACCGATCTGTGGTTTGCCAACAACATAATTGACTGAGGAAACCCTTCTTCCGCAAAAAATTGGTATTTTCGATATTTGCGCAGTCTTTTTGAAAAACCCGTAAAAGTTATGAAAACTTTGATTAAATATTTAAAAACTGGAAAACACTTCCTAAAAACTGATTTATGAATTTTTTTAACAATAGGGGAGGATTAACAACATAAAGCGAAACATAATTGATTAAGCATATAATGCGAGAAAGTAATTGCATTGCCGATGCGTCATTTGGTCCATTCCTTCTATGATTTACTCGCCAGCTTGTAAGCTTGTGCTTTGTGTGAGTTGCGTGATTAGTTTTTGTGCAAATCAAAGAGAGTGTTCAGACATTAGAAAAATGTTGAACAGTTTTACAAATGTGGGAAAATTAGTAGTCACATGCCCACATATAAAAGGGTTTTGTTTGTAACGGAAATTTTGTAACAGGATGATGGAATAAACGTAGAGACAAACAAATTCAAAAATTGTACATCTTGAAGAGGAAGGACGTTAATAACAAATACCTGGTGGGCATGACCAGCGTTCATGTTCATGTTCTAATAATGTTATAATTTGATATAGGAAATCGTTTTGTATCACTATTTTGATGTTGTTTGTTTGTTTAGCCTAGCCTTATTATTCCCAGTTCATTGGGGTCGGCGAATGGGGATGGATATGATGCTTCGTTAATTGTAGCTGGGGAATACTCATGGCGCCGGATGCCCTTCCTGACGCGCCTCCCCTGAAGCGGTGATTGTGAAATGAAATGGGTGTGAATGATTATGAGTGAATGTTGTGGTGGAATGATAGGCAGGGGAAACGGGAGACCCCGAGAAAACCTGCCGCGAGCACCGCTCCGTCCACCACCTCGGATTCTACTTGGATCGGACCGGGTTTGAACCGGCGTCCCCAGAGGTAGAAGGCGAGCGCGTTACACACTGCGCCACGGGTCGCCCCCATCACTATTTTGATGTTAAATTGCTTTTAATTGGTGTTGAAAATTTTAAAACACAATACTATCCCTCCATAAATCATGCAGGTAGATTTCTTACAATGTATAGGTATCCGAAAACCCATTGCAAAGGGGGTTAAATGGGAGTTGGGGGATTGCGTCCATATATCTTATCATAAATTTGGAATACATCGGTCAATTTAAAACAAACTTGGTACAATGATGACTCACTACCAGACAACAAGCACAGTGGGTGTAAGACGTGGGGAGAGAGTGATAAGGGGATTAAATGTAAAAAATTCCAAAACTGATTTGAAAATAGTAGGTGTATCGAATAAATAAGCCAAAGGAATCAATTTGCATGGAATCCATAGTTTTCAGGGTTGCTGAGATGTGTAATTATACTAACAATGCAGTTAAAATTAATGTTAGAGCACGTGAGGGTATAGAACCCGTAGATCTGTGAGGTAGGAAGGATGAGAAGATATATTACAAAAATAATGTAAAACGACCAATATTGAGGTTGAATCCATAGTTTTCGGGTTTTCAGAGGTGGATAACCGTACATGTTCATTCTGCTGGAGTATCCACTTTATAGCCCCAAGCTCGGATCTACATAATAATTAGTTGCCCAAGAAAAAAATTTGTCACTCTTGCCGTTTCCGAGAAACAGTGGACACTCTATCTTAAGTCCTAAGCTGGAGTATCTACATCTGTATCTCTGGAACCTATAGAGATATCAAAATGCTGTTTGCGTACTAATTGGTTGCTAATTTTTGTCTGATATGTTACGTAAAACTAAATTTGTCGCTCTTTCCGTTTCCGAGGAACATTGGATACTCCAGATTGAATTATTAAGTGAAATATATTTTGAGTACCATTGCCGATGAAGAGGCTTGACCTGATCCCAAGTACTTTATGTCAAATTAGTTGAATACACGCGTCTTTGCTCGCGTGAATTCTGTAATATGTCTGCAATGTTATTTTTTCTCATATCCTTGTTGGTATTCACTGATAATATTATCCATTAATGTTAGAGATTTGATAGTATTGTTATGACTCTTAATCCCTTATATTCACTCATGTAATTCAATAAGAAATTTTTATATAACACTAATTTTCCCTTGATGAGTGAATTTGTGTAAAATACTTTCTTAGCGCACATTTTTTGATATTTTTTTTGTCAACCTCCTCCCAAAACCCACCTCAAGGGGCGCCTTGCACCTCATACAGTCTGAAGAGTACATAATGTCATTGGAAGTACGATTATTCATCTCAGAATACACAATAACCACGGACACGTCCTTAACACCGGTCTTGTTACGCTATATTTACGTCTCGCGCATTCCGTTCACAATTCTAAAAATACAGTGCTCCTATGTGATCTCATCTTGAACATAGCGGCATAAATCTATTTCCACCCTCCACCCAAGAGGTACTAGTGGTGTGTTTCTTTTTTTTTATGAGGCTGAGTTCAGTCTTACACGATATCGGGATTTCACTATCAACTCAGCGAAAATTATGGATTAGTCACTGGTATATCATGTTCGGTATTTTTACTTTCTCATATACGTAGTATATAGATAGTACAGTAATCGTCAAAATATTCGAAAAAAAGATTTTTGCGGAAATATCCGTTTTGGGTATCCCTGATTCCGAAAAAGTGGTTTTTGGCTCGACGTCCGTCCGGTCCGTCCGTCCGTCTGTCCGTAGCACTCCTGACCAAATGATAAATTTCTTTTCTTCATTTTTCGTATTTAGGGTAGAGTTTACTTCTAATATATGCACTTTCAATTTTCTTTTTACTTGAAAACAAAGGACACTTCACATGAAGGTCAAAGTACATTTTTGAATATTTTTCAAAAACTGGTCCAAAGATTTTGCTTAAGTATTCTGTACGTAAAGTAGAATTAGTATACATTACATTCACATTAGCGGTATTTCGCTTGAAAGTTTGATATAGACGCAGTAAAATATTTTCTGTCTGATTACAAAGGATGAAAAATAACGGTTTATGTTTCAAAGGATGTAGAATAACAGTCTCATTTGCGTTCTTCCTATATTACCTCTTTTTTTGTTTTGAAGGTAATGTTTAATAAATTTTTAGTTTATTTTTTTTACGATTTTTTAAAATTCAATGCTTTATAGCAGTTTCAATCGTTAGAAATAATATTATTGTTAAAAATATATTTTAACACTTACAGAATTCTTTGACGAGATAGATAAGGAGCGTTACGAAATAACTGGAAGTAAATAAAACAAACAGTATCACCAATTTAATCGAAATATTTAATAGATACGATTAGTGTTCTATAGAGTAACACGTGAAAATCATCCCTCTCCTAAGAGAATGCTTTAATGCCGCTCACTAGTCCAGACTGAGAAACGTATATGAGAAAGTATGTGCAATGGTTTTGCACCACTAGTTTATTATGATATTCCCTTCGTTAGGGGTGCTGGAGTTTATACGGGCTGATTGTGAACTTTCATGTCTTCGAGAATGTCACTACTAATTTCAGCGACCCCGAAAACTGCGATATCAACACTAATATCGGTCACTTTCGATTATTTTTACATTTCATTCCTCACCCGCAACACGAAGGGTGTTTATTCATTATAGGGGGTGATCGTGTACTTACCTTGCAAAGAGGGTGTCTCTTCACTTCAGCGGTTCCAAAAATGATTTATTCAACATCAATATTGGTCGTTTTTTAATTATGTTTACCTGTCCTTCATTCCCACCACTTCCCCAGGGGTGCTAGTGGTATATTATCTGCAATGTGGACTAATTGTGAACTTATAAAGCTTATTCATCTCAACGGCACCGAGAAGAATGGTTTCCAATCTAATATCAGATTTTCCATTATTTTTACGTGTCATCCCCTTCTCACATCCATTCTTATGGGTGCAAGGTATGTGTAATCCCCATAGTGCGTGTTGTCATATAGTCAGTCATCTGTGTATCAAGTTTTGCTCCAGGCACTCTAGAGTTATGGTGGGATACGTACTTGAAACACTCCAACCCCCATTTCACTCCGTTAGGGGTGAATTTTGGTTAAATCCTTTCTTAGCGGATGTTTACACCCTAAAAGGAACCTATCTGCCAAAATTTCAAATTTGTGGGCTTTGTAGTTCATGAGACTTCGTGATCAGTTAGTCGGTCAATAAGTGGTGTTTCGCTTTTGTATACATAGATAATTGTTTGTTATTTTCCTAAATTTTACAAATGTTTCTTTTTATTTCCATACGTCATTTCGAAAATACAAAAATTAATCAAATTCTCCAGCAGACATTACCATTCGGAATTTACTACTATTTTAATGAATAGAAATATTTGTTTTGAATTCGATTTGGTCGACTGTCTCAATATTATTTTCTGAAAAATAATTTAAATGTATTCTTTATTTTCATACTTAGCAGAAGGTTTCATTCTTAGCAGAAGACCGATTAAAAAATACTGAGGGCAATAAATTTCTCATATTTAGAACATCAAGAGTGCGAAATTTCATCAAGAATTAATAGATTTAAATAGGTTCAAGCAGTGCTAGGGGTGTCTTACCCTCCATATAGATAAACTTGTACATAAACTTTATTGGATGAGTCTGTATTCATTTCAGTGACCACAAAAACTTCGGATTTGACACTAATATTGCTTGTTTAAGACAATTTATACGAATCAACACTTCTACACACCTCCCCTAGGTATACGAGGTGGGGGTAAATTTGGGATTATACAGAATTTTAGACAGTACTTTTCCTTGTGAAAAGGCGTAGGTATGGGGAAGAAATATTCACTTAGTAATTTCCCTCTTATTTTGAAAGACAAGTATGCAAAATTGTACCAGGGAGTACTAAAAATCTGTATTACGGGGTGGAAAAAAATGTGGGGACAGTATTTTAAAACATCATGGGAATCTTACTCTTACATTGAAGATCCGGTGTGCATAATATCAACCGAATCAGAATGCAGTACAGTTTTTACATACATATGGAGTGTAATTATAGCAATTACTTTTTTACCAGGTGATTTAAAATGTAAGTCGAATGCAGGCTAAAATAGCTCTCGTAAGAAAGCTGAGATACATAATAAATCTCACTACCGACACTACATCGAAATTAAATAGATTTGGCAGTTAACAATCGGTAGTAAAAAAATCACAATACAGTAATCAATTTCTTACAGTTCTTATTATTTATAAAGTAATTTTCTTATTAACTATTCATAATACAATATTTTCTCTAATATTTAATAGTAAGAGAACGCGCCAAAATAGCACAAAAGAAACGTATTTAAAAAAAAATACAAATATGTTTTTGTTAAAAGTTTCAAGGTTAATCGGTTTACCGGTGTGTTTAGCATTTGACTTTGCTTGTGAAGTCTATGACTTCATCAACCATTTACTTCTCGAGAATAGCACCTCTTGTACCAACGGAGTATTTGAGCTTGTTTATGTAGCGTCGGTGCCGTGGCAGAAATCTAATTACGCGCTAATTTTCTGCCGGATACGTAACAAATGCAGACGAGTATGATTAATAAACAATGTTTCTGTTTTTTTAAATTTTATTGCAAAAATAAGTTATTATACTCAAACGTAGTGGGTGAGCAAAGTCGGGAGGTCAGAACACATCGATAAAAAATATTTGTATTATTATGTGAGTATATTAACAGGAGTTCCACTTAGCCGAAATGTCGAAAATTTAGAAAATATTTTCATTCATTAACTATTAAAAAACTGAGGGTGAGCAAAGTCTAAAATTTCATTTAAACCCTAGATTGTTTGAATCGGTTGAGAATAAAAAATCCATTTCGGCGAACTTCACGGGTGCACCATTCCCTTCACTCAAGACCTCACTATTCCAGTACGAGCGGTTGCGAGGTATTATATATTATCTTAAAAACAATCGAATAATCTTTGTTTTGAAATTAAATTTGTTTTGGAATTTAAAAAAAATGATAGTCAAAATTATCGATTAAGTAAAAAATGCCTTTTTCCTATGAAATATTCATTATTCTTAGAATTGATACCATCACCTGAAAGTATGTTAGAAAATCTTAAAGATTCGCCACTGAAAAATGTGTCATGAAATAAAGCAATACTCATATTTTTTAAAATAAAAACTCACTAGAATTTCTTTTAAACATAAAACAAGAAAGAAACGATATTTTAAGGACATACTGCACTAAAGTTCATAGTGCCACATGCAGAATAAACCCACAAAAATTCATTTAATTAGTGAGAAAAAATTACGTGGAATGTACGTACATACATTACATTACAATGGATCAATAGAAATGCATTTATAAGATTACTAGCTTAGTCCCCGCGGTTTTGCTCACGCGAATTTTGTAATATATCTGCAACTTTATTTTCTCACATTCCCATTGATATCCAGTGATAATGTTATCCATTAATGTTGAAGGTTTGATAGTATTGGTGTGTATCTTCATTCTCTTATTTTCACTTATATAATTGAGAAAAAGCTTTTAGAAATTACCAATTTCCCATTTCACTCCCTTAGGAGTGAATTTTTGTAAAAAATTTCTGAACGGACATTTTCGATCATTTTTCGTGTCACACTCTTTCCAACCTCCACCTCTAGGGGCGTTGTGCACCTCATGTTGTCTGAAGGGTACATAGTGTCATTGAAAATTCGATTATTCATCTCAGAATATACAGAAACCATGGACTCGACCCTAATATCGATCTTTTTACGTCCCGCCCTTCCCACCCCCAGCTCTATGGATACCATGCCCCTGCGTGAATATTTCATTTAATTATTTTGTGAACAGGATAGTTCGATTAAAAGAAAATAATTTTATGCCATTTGGAATTAAGTTATTTTTGATCCGAGGAGTTTTAATTGAACCATATCTTTGTTCATATTTTGTTCCATGGAACATTTATTTGTTAGTTATTGGAGTATTCTTTGATACTACAAATATATATTTTGCATGAAAAATTAATAGAATTATGTCAGTCCCAATGCTTAATGAGACTTATGCGTGTTGAAAAGGAGTGTGGTGCTTTTACCAGAGTGTGGAAGAAAAATAAAGAATACCGTCATAAGTGAAATTCAGACTGCGGTAACTTAGTAGTTGCGTATTCACCCCCTTATACCCGACATTCTTCACCAGACCCATCGTTCAGATTCTTTCTCTACAGCCGAAGTCCTAAATAGCAGAAATGGAAATAACTTTTGGCCGGAATTGGCGAAGAAGAGTTAAGGTACCGTTATGATGGAAGGAATGGTGAGAGTTTGTTTAGGTTAGTGGTAGAAGATATCTCTTTGTGAATGAGTATTGCAGGATGAGGGCAATTGAATACATGTATTGCAGAATGAAGGCAAAATCTTCAGAGGAACATTCTTCGATCCTGTTTAGGCGATGTTACTCCACTATATGAACCATATTATTCTTTGGGAACTTCTGTTTTGTACATTCTCAAGCCGGAGACTTCCTTCTTACCGTTAAGAATGTTCGCATCCATTTCCGATCCCCATTGTATTGTTGGCAGAGTTTGTCGCACCAAGTTGAGCGAAGATTAGGAATTGACTTATGTATTGTCTTCATATCTCTAGGCTGTCATTAAAGCACTGACCGTACACTGAAATTGATTCGAGTTGTCTATATTTGGGGGGAACGAATGTCAGATTCAATTATGGAACTTTGGTTTTTAATCACCCAAAACGTCGTGTCTGTTTCATTTGTATGTGTCGAGTAGTTTAATACTTACGACTTGCCTCCTCACGTGCGTTACGGGAGGAAAAAGAAGTGTTGCGGTTAAAGAGGTAACAAACACAAACAAGTCAACATAACAGGAATTTGAAACGATTATTTCACATATCTGTTAGCAATCTCTATTTTTCGTATTTAGGAAACTTGTCATAATATATCTTAAGTAGATCAATTAGTGTTCTCAAACAGTTCTTAGCGTACGTTCTCTGAACTCCCACTACTAAATATTTAAAAGTCAAGTGAATAAAATTACCACATATTATCAAACGGGATGCAGAAAGTGGAACTAGAGTTCCAATTGGTTTTGCTATGTGGTTTCATGGAAGTGTGAATTTTCTGAGAAATTGAAGGCCCGTTATGTAGAACGTGTTCTTTTGAGTAATCTGTTCCCGGATTTTTTAAATTCTACACCGAATCAAGAACCAACATATTCACAATCAAGTTAAGAATTGCCGGGAGTATTGGTGATATTTTCGGAGACTGATAATCTAGAAGAACTTTCGTTCAGAGCGGTATTGTAAGACTACTCTCTCAAGAGTCTCTTTCCTCCGATAACGAGCGGTGACTCTAATCTTAAGGTCGTCCAGTGCTTTTCAATCGCTTCGGCCAGAGCCCGGCTTGTCCAGCGGCGCTCCTCTCTTCCCCCTCCAAGCTTCGTCTCCTCCCGCTCCACCCCCGTCACCCAACGCATGAGCGAGAGGCGGCAGCGCGCTCGCGCGGCGTCCGCTGTCACAGCGCTGCCGCAGCCAGCGCGGCGCGGAGCTGCGCAACCTCAGCAGCGCGCAACTCTGCACTCGGTGCGCGCGGCGGCGCTCGCAGTCGAGCGGGCGGCCGGAGCAGTCGCGCTCGGACGGCGGCGCAGTGCAGGGCAGAGGCGCACCGCGCTCCCGAGGTAAGCTCCTGTTGCGGCTGCTGGCGCCGCAGCGGCGGCAGCGAGTCTTCTGCCTGCCCGACCTACCTTCCATCCCTGTCTCCACGCTCCATCTCATCGTTCCCCGCGGTCCCTTTGATCGGCCGCACTGGGGCGAGACTGTGCGCGCGGCAGCTTTCCCGTCGGACTTGCGAGGGAGGTACTATGGCCTCGTGGGGCGTTGGGTGGAGACTCTCCCCTTTCCAGAGCACCTGTTGCTTGCGCGGGAAGGAAGGGGTGGCGGCTTCGAGGTGGTATTGGGTGCCGCGCGTCGCGGGGCCTCCGGGCAGTCGTCCGGCGACCGACCAAGCGACTCACCGCCCGCGAGCTGGCACCTGTTGATAGAGGGTGCGGAGTTTGGCGGTTGTGGTCCCGCGGTGATCTGGCCATTCAACGACTTTTGGTGGTGGCCTGCTCGTTCAAAGTCACGCTCGGTTCACACACGTCGATGTATTTGCTCCCTTCTGCAATTCTGGTGGACATACTGCGAGTTTTCCCACCATTGAGGCAGATAAGGTGACCGTCAAATACTAGTCATGTGGAAATTAGAATTTCCTCCGTCTGCTGGAAAATCTTGGGGTATAGCAATGTATGGTTACTTTTTAACTTTCATGAATATTTATATGACCGAATTTACTATGCGCATTTGCAAGTCTTTCTGTTTAAAATATTGTCTACGAGTACAGGGCGAAGAAAGTTAAATTCAAATAAGCGGAGAAACTGTTTTAAAGTTGAAAAGAAAAACCAGTGGCATTTATTAATGTAAACAGAAATGCATAAAATATATATCCTGTCTCTTNTTATAAACTTTTGTTTCGTTTTATATTGTTAAGCCTCATTGCACATTCTCGCGCGAGAAAACTGATGGATTTTTCTAGTGCTGTTCAACTTGTCAAATTAAAATATGGAAGGGATAGTTAAAATATCAAGAAAGATTTACGTTTGTGCTAGCTGTACAATTCATGCAAATAGGTGATATTACTTGATGGAAACCTTTCGTTAAAAGAGGGAGACATAGTTCAAAATCACGAAATAAACGTCGAATTTAAACTGTTTTTATCATAAACTGTTTAAATAGTTTTTATTTAATAAAGATGATTGTTTCGGGAAAAATTTGTGTACGGTTTAACAAACCTGTTTACTCAAAGTAATATGTAGAGGATTCTATTGTGATCCTAAATAGCTATAAACTATCTTTCATTTTCCTCAAGCAAGTGTTAACTTGGTTTAGTTAAGCTGAGGATTCGTGGATGGTTACTGATATATTTATGTCAAGTCTTGAATATTTAATTAATATGTACTGACTAGATACTTTTGCTGGTTAACCTTGTTCTGTGACGTAAGTAGTATGTTAACAAATGTTTTAAATTGATGAAATTTGTAAATATAAGTTTACTTCCATACAGGTAATTCTTTAAATAGTTTACCCCGAAGAAAAGTCTTAACTCCAACGTTTCCCTCGCGAGTAATATTGTTCTTGTTCTCAGTGACTTATCTGCATAAATGTGGTTAATTATTTATTCAAAATGATTCGTTTTAGATATATGCTTCCCCTTTACCTTATTTTTCAGCTCTTGATGAATGAACACATTATTTCATTAACTCGAATTTAAAAAATTAAAGATCTTTTGAATTTAACAAAAAACCACGCAAAACAAATCAAGAAACTGAAAGAATTGAATACAACTTAAACGTTTTACAGAGGTTAGGTTTATCGAGGTTCATACCGTGGGAAATATTTGTATTGACCTTCAGGATCTCTAGAAACACATGAAGTATTCGTTGAAAAAGTATCTACGAAAAGAAAAACCAGTGGCATTTATTAATGTAAACAGAAATGCATAAAATATTAATATGAACAACGAACAATATCTTCCCGACTTTTGATCCTTCATTGCATGTGAGGCAGGGACTCGCTGATTGTGAGCCGGGGTCGCGCATACTTTAAGCCGGAGGCTTACGAGAAGACAGGCGAAGCACAAAATATAGGCAAGGGAATAATAATCGACTGGCGCGCCGTAGTCCAAAGGCGTGGATACGCGCCTGCTCAAATTGATTTCAAAATTAGATGAGGACAGGGTTAGAAGTTTTGAGGTCATTTGAATTTCTAGCCTGATTACTAAAGGTCATGAGTTGGTAGTAGTTGTTACCCACATATGTTTCCGTACTATGTAGGTAGTTAGCTAATGGCGAGGAGATTGACTTGTGCACTTCTCGTGTTGAAGCCACTATTGGCTACCCTGTAGAATTAAAATAAAAGAAGTAAAAGGTGAGTGTTGTCAATACAAAACGATTTTGTCCAAAACAGTTTTTGATAGCGTTGCTGCCATCTTCAGTGGTTATACAAAACGAAAAAATATATTAAAAAAGTACCGCTACACATAAAATGGGCTGGGATAATAGAAATGAATAAAAAAATTTGAAGAAATTAAATATAGATAATAATGAATCGAAGCAATCAGAAACTAAATTTTTAATTTTAGTTTGTTAGTGAAACATTGAAAGATACTGTTATCATCAAGGAATCGAATTTTCACACGGAGTATAAGAAATCAGCGTAATCCTAAATGTGAGTTGAATCGCAACGAGAGAGCGGACGGAAATTCGTGACTTTTCATTGGCATTGGTTCATCTCATATTTATCATAGAGGTCCTGGAAATATTTTGTGAAACTATGAAAAAGGTCCTAAATTGTTTCATGTGCTATATGAGCCACTTATTGCATAATAAAAAAAGTGTTAGTGCTAGTTCAATACAAATGTCCGTAATGAGATACATTGGTCGATTTGCTCAAAATACTTAAACAGGTACTTAAATGGAAAACAATACTTTTCGCTCTGGAAGTGCATTAGCTCCCAATCAATTGACACTTCGGCTGCCGAACCGGATGTGATTTTCTAGGTTTGTGTGATTTCTAAGATTTACTCAGACCGGATGTGATTTTCTAAGAACTTCACATTTTTGAGAGGAAAATCGTACGGGCAATTTCTAAAACTATTCCAGTGATGGAAAATGTGGTTTCAAGGTTACTCATGTTTAATATTTTAGAAGAATTTTTGTGTTGTAAACATGTTTAATTACATGAATAAAACAAAACGAAAATTTGTATCACTCAGACCCTAAATTTTATTTTAATTCGCGAACGAATTCAACGCATTCCGAGCCGAGGAAGGAGTCAACGCATCTGATGGAGCGAATTAGAAATTTCAGCAGTTTTGTTCGTTTAAAAGTAGAAAACATTCGGGATTGTTGCGAAAGTTAAATTATTTCTTAATATCAATGTAATGGACAAGGTAGAAACGTGGGGTAATTTGCTCAATTTATTTTTTGAGATAACATTGTACTCCTAAAATACACATTATTTGATTAAACTTTTGTACAGGGTAATATAATGATAGCAACCAACCAAATGAAATTAACAAAACAGAAATTAATTGATTGCTGTCAAAATTTATAGACTTTTATCTTCTGTCCCTTGTTCTACTGTATTTCGAGAGTTCATAAATGGTATTTGTTTAGTTTTTAGGAGCTATGTTTTTCTGGGGGCGGACAGTTCGTACAAGCACGTAAAGTGGATTCATATCTCTGTAACTATTGTTTTTAAAGATATTACTTTGAAAGTAAATGAAAGATAATAAAAAACACTGAAAAGTTAAGTGCATTATTTAGTTTAGTTTCTATTTCAATAGGGCGCTTTATTTACAAATATTATTTATGTACAAATGTGTGGCGAGGTTTATTTGCCTGCACGCCTTTAAAATGCCCCTTAAGTAGAGCCGTGGGCTGTGCATACAATGCCCTGGTTTTCTCTCATTGAATGGATAGTTGCAGTTTTAATTTTGGAAATCTTTGTTTTGAACTTAAAATGGTTGTAATTTTATTTACTTGTGATTCGTAATAGTATTTTTTAGCATCCTTTAGTGCTTCTTTAATATTGTTTTATTTAGTTGTAAAATATCTTTTAAGTATACTGCAACTACCGATAAAATGAGCACAGTTGGGAACCACGGGAAACCAACGGTCAGGACACGAATATATACAATTAATATAAACATATTTACAAAAGATACTTAAATAAGAGAAATAAATTATAATGTAAAATGTTAGTTTAGTTTAGTATGTGTAGTTTAATATTGTAAAGTCAAAATCAAACATCTTTGAGGTCATGTATCTTAAAGTAAAAGACTAGCATATAAGATTTTGTGTGTGTAATTTCCTAATAGAATACTGGTTTCCAACAGAAACTGGAAGCTGTTGATCGTATTCCTTATTTCTTACGAATAATCAAAAGTTGCAATTTTTGAAAAATCGCTTAAGTTTCAGGTGAAATATCTCAAAAGGAATAACCTTGACCAATTCCAAACCTTCGTGATATAATTTTCAATTACATGGAAATAAGTCATTCAAATTTGAGCTCTGAGATTTACTGGTAACTAACGTATTTTTAAAAAATTGTATTGTTTGTGTTATTTTTGATCATAACAGAATTTACAAAGTTGTTTTAAATGAACCTTCTATGTTTTATAGTGTTGTGTAGAACTATTACAGCTTTGTTTACTGAAAATTGTTTTAAAATAATTGAAATTGATGCAATTTAAGTGAATCATGTGCATGGTCGCACTTCAGAGCAACCTATTCAATTTTTTTAATAATGTGTTTTAATTCAAGTGCTTCTAAATATTATTTTGGTCTAAAATTACGAAGTGTTTCTGATAACATTATTAATTGAGATGGTGTATTGTTAATAATTGATCATTTCTTTACTATATGTTACCCCCCAGGAAAGAAAGTTACTTTTCCCCAAGTAAGAAACAGGATTGGTAGCATGTTGGGCCGGTAATACGAGGGACATTCTTACTTTCAATGTAATTTTTTCGATCGCAAAAGAATATTTAAAAGAGAATATCATAGCCAAGGAAACTAGAACTTACTGGGGGATAGTCACAATTGACCTTGTTGAGCAGAGATCAAAATAGATGAGTTGGGTTGTGACAATAATGATGGGGAGTAAAATACTCGCCTACGTTACGAGTTAGATGACTTTCACTCGTGATTTGAGATATAACTATTGCGACGTGTAGTCAAATGGAGACGACCCCAACAGACGTGCTTGCGTTCAACGTCACACTTTTTTGTTCTATGTACGGGATTTTTTAATACTGGTAACATTCGTTACACACTTGGGTTATTCAACAGAAAGTGGAAATATATGTCCGAAACACCCTATCCAGTTAGGTTAGAATTTTTTCAATTTTTTATATTTTTTGCTAGTACAGCATATTGTTACTATTGAACTGGGTCATTTAACATCACCAGATTCAATATGCATGACGCAGATAATAATATATTTGCGACTGTTTCCTCACTCCTTTGTCATTTTTTACAAATTCGCGCCTGTCAAGGTAAAAATGGTGTTTCGGGAGCGGTTGATGTGGTGGGAACCCCATGGGTTCGCGCCGAAACCCTTGTAACCTCAATAGCCTCCGTTGCTTCGTGTACTCGTTGGATCAGACGAAAACGTGAAGGAGTGAGGTCCATAAACACAAAGAATTGAGGTCCATGAACAAAAACTTAAGTTTTCAAAAAATGACATGACATGACATGAAATGACAAAGAAGTGAGGAAACCGTTGTGAATAAATTACTATCTGTGTTATATACATTGAATGTGATGATGTTAAATGTTATAATTCATTTGTATCAACATGCTGTGCTAGCAAAAAATATTTAAAAAATGATAAAATCCAAGTCTAACTGGATAGGGCGTTTCGGACATACATTTCCGAATTTCTTGTTTCTTAAAACGCTGGGACACAACTTCAACAAAAGTTGAATGGCTAAAAGAAATTAAACTCCTGATAACTTAGGTGTTATGAATTAAGGTACGAGTCATTCATTCCGGAACTCTTCCTTATTCATACAAATTTTCATTTTTTGGAATTCATTTTTCCCGCTGAAGATCTAATTTGGGACGGTAACATTTCCGACAATTCACCATATTTTTCAAGGTTTGGGAGACCTGTATAATAATTTCAAACTTTGAAATTGTTCTTACTTAAGGATTATTAAGTCCATAAAAATTCAAAATGGACTAATTCGGAGTAAATCAGGTTAAGAACTGAAGCTCGGACAGCGGAAGGTCAATTTTGTTGAGGATGACCCGTGTACCTGCTTACCAGAATAGAACATTAAATTTTAAATTGAAGTGATGATTATACCAGGTAAGGAAAACTCCTTGTTTGGTCTAAATGAAGTTTTCGTGAAATCATGGAACAAAATTCACGTTTGAGGTGAGCGAGAGTTATTGGACGGAGTTTTGTTTAAACCCGACAATCCGTGAAAGAAAAGAATATGTAATACGCTACTGAATCACGTATGACCATAGCGGGTTGTGGTGTAAACTAATTTTAAAAACGAAAACTTAGAAAGTATCAATTCCCATTTCGAGAAATATTTTTATATGTTAATTTGTTAATTTTTCGCAAGATTTGGTTCAGCTTTGCCTCCCAAAGTTTTGAGAAGATTCACCATTTGACTGATTGTGATATAATAGTTTTAAAACAACGCTAAAGTTAAGAGAAAAAATCTTTTTAACAGAATTCAATATTTTTTATTTTATGTGATAAAATTATTTAAGATAATGGTGATTTGTATGGTTTATGAACGAAGTCATGTGAATGTTTGAAAAATAAAGGTACTTTGTACTTAGTTTGTAAGATTAAGGGACTTAAAAATCCATTCGGCTATTTTTCAAGTGCGTGCATCGAAGAAAGGTTTAGTTTAAAAACGGTTTAGACTAAAAAAATTTTTTTCTACTCCCATGCAGTTCGGGAGTGACTTCAACCATTTCAATAAATGATATATGGAATTATTAGTTCTAACCTATAATGTAACATATGTATATGATTGTACAAAGAAATTAATAGTTGACGTTGGATATCATATTGATGACTACAGTGCCCAATACGAGCAGAGGAGTCGTGTAGAGACTGTGTTGGCACAGTCGATTGAGTGAACACAACGGAGAACAGGCATGAAGGTCAAAGGTGAGTGTCAGGTGCCTCTCCGAAGGTTCGAAGGTAAGAACGGGAGCAAACGAAGTCAACCACGGCGGATTAAAATACGTAGAGTAGAAGATATTTGTCACTACTCGTTGTTTTCTCGCGAGATTGTCAAAACTATTGGAATCCTATTTTGTCTGCTCCTGAAATATTTACTTAATTATATTACGTATAATGAAAATGGGAGACGGGCCCGAGATAAATTTGACGAAGTTGGTAAGCGCATCAGCATAAAGTTGAAGGTCCTGCGTTCGAATCTCGGTCCCGTCTCCCATTTTCATTCTACATAACATAATTAATCTGTTACCTGGCGGTGGTGTTCATCGCAATTTAAGAGATTTCTGTGTATTTACTTTATGTTGATGGACATGGTTTCTTTTTATACCGCAGGCCACGCAGAAAACTCGTGTGAAATTATTCTTGACTACTGTTTAAGGCGTTCAGAAGCCAAATCGATGAACTACCTTTTTCTATATTCTGTGTTCATGAAAATAATACAAATGTTTTAGAGGTAAAGACGATTCAGTTTAAGAAGTTACTGTGAGGATGCACTGCTTGCTTGGACATTTAGGAATTTTGTCAATTGTTTTCAGATAAATTACTTTAATTGATTGAATTAAAATATTTCATTTTGATGAGTGAATCGGGTGATTCCATTCCTCTTTTCATGTGAATTTTCAAGTAACTTTTGTAGTTAATTCTTTGCTTCATTAATTGAATGCGACAGGGTTTCTTGTAATTTTAGTTACTTAGTATATTTTTTGCTCTTACGTTGACACATTACGTACAATATTTTCTTTGGCAGTTTACTATGCCCGACGAAAACTTTGGAAGCGTATTTAAGAGTAATCCTAAAGCATGTTGCAAAAAAAGTAGGCAAAAATGGGTTAAAATAAGTTTGACTATAATCTGTGCGGAGCATTTGGAAGAGGGAAAATCGAAGTGTACCAAGCATATAGTCTTTTACTCCTCATTCCTCATTTCCTGCGGTACATGAAACTGCTTCTTGTTTTGACTTTTCGAGGCACTATGGCCATCAGAGGGAAGTGGGGTGGGAAACTGATCACGAGCGTAGCTCAGTAAGTGGGGTAGAGACTCGGCACTCGAGTGGAATGATCGAGAAAAGTACCGAAACCTTCGTTTAGAAAAACCGTGGCACCAACCCAAATATTTCACGGAGATGAAAGTTCTCACTGGAAAATGTTTGGTGGATCAAATTCTTTGATTCGTGTTTTGCCAAGTCGCGCTGTCACAGTCATTGAGAACTGTAGAACCTCTTTTATCCGTCAGTTTTTAATACGCATTTCCGGTTTATCATTTTTATTATCATAATATAATATTTCCATTCATATTTTTGCTCTACAAAGCGAGAGATGTAATATGGTAAGTGACCTACAGCGTAAAAAATCGAATAAATTAAAATTATTATTAATGTATATATAATGCAATGTAATGTTTTAGGAATTAAACATTACAATTGAGTCGTCTGGTTTCAAAATCGGCTATATTATTGACAAATGATTTTTCAATATGCACAAAAAACTTTAATTTACAGGAAATTAAAAAATTAAAAATCATCTTTGATGGTATTCAGATAATTATTAACCCGTTACACCCACAGTATAAGAATTACTGATATTCTATTTTTATTAAAAATGGACGTTAGGAAATTAAAGCTTATTCTTAACGACCAAAAAGTGTTATTGCTGGATATGAAGCCAGACGAACTGAAGTGGAAACTTTAAATTAAATGTTATGTTTACCGTATTGGTTTTGTTGATCTTGTTCGTCTGAGGGCTATCTGGTGAATATTCATTATAAGGTGCATTATTTTATGCACTATTCCAAATTCGGATTTTCAACCGTTTTTATATACCGGTCACTTCGTCTCTCAATCAGATCAAAGGAACGAGATTTTACAATGCTTTAAAGAAATAGTGCTCTTGGAAAATAGAATTAGGTTCTCTCGTTGAATGCAATATTATTGAATGGAATTTTATATACATAATTATTTGCAAAGTGTTTCTTTTGCCGTGAATTTAATTCACCAAGTAAATATCTACTCGGCGAAATTCCGAAATGGTAATAGATATAAAAAATTCTTATTCGTTATAAATGTCAAGGTTTTATTTTGACTCCATAATGATTGTTAGATCCCGCAAGTGTGTAGATATTTCGTAAAATTTTGCAAAGTGACCCCGAGAGCTTTGAGAATACCACGTTCAAGGTTTAGATGGCGAGTGTGGTCATTTAGTAAAATTGTCTTGTTAAGAAACGAAGAAAAATGATATTTTAGAATCAGAGTTAAAAAATAATTATCTACGTATCTTCCCATTCTCTTCTTTGTATACTTTTCTTAAAGATCACTGAATTTATGAATTTGGCAAAAAGTTGACATAAACAAATACAATCTGTCTGTCTAAATTAGCACACGTTTCACAATTTTGTAAGATTATATAATATTTCTGTTGATTGTAGTTTTTAAATCATGATAATATTTTAATGGATAATATTTTAATTTTGTAGATTTCATTTTTGGAGTGCGTGCGCTTTAATGTCTGAACTTGGAAAAAAAGGATTTATTCTTTGAATGTTTTCTTTCAAGTTGAGTATTTATCCGAACAATAATTGAAAGTCATAGTTGTGCATCAGCTAGCTAATCTTTTAGTTGAAATAAATTCACAAACAAGAACTAATAGCTTTTAGTTTTATTGGAACTTATAGCGGAAATATTAGTTTGTAGTTAGGAAACGCATTTTAAAAATAAGTTTTGGTTGAAATGTTTGATAAATAAAGCTATTAATTGAAATAACGTAGTTTTCAAGTTCAACTAACAACTAATGGATTTAATTGCAATTTTCGACGAAAAGCTAAGAAGTTTGTCTATGTAATTTTGATGCAGATTTTCTCGAGCTAGTTAGAGAGTCTCGATTAATATCTAGGGAACTATTAATCAAATGTGGTGGAATTTTAAAGTTTAAAAAAAAGTTTTTAAAAAACAAAGGATGAGCAAATTTCAACATGACACTCATACCTGTATGGTTACGTCACAATGAGCAAAAATATAAAAAGTATAAGTTCAGTGCTCACTGATGAAGCAGAAATTTTTTATTCAAATTTATGCCATACAATCTCCTTTGCTCTTCTCTAAAAAAAGTAGAATATATAGTTTTTACGAAAATTCAACAATGAAAATATTTGTGGAAAGTTGTAAACTACCCTTTTAATGACACAGGCATACTGGATATCTTGTATCATACACAGAAATCAGAATGAACACGAACAAGAAGTTACGAGAATAAAAACAAACAAAGTTTTAACTTCACCAGTGCACATTCAAAGCCCAGATTGAATAGACGGATGCACGTAATATTTAATTTACAAAATTTCTCTTTGTCAGGGAGACAGTGTGACCGGAAAAGTATTTTCTGTACATAGGTTGACTCCGGTTCTGCACGCGGATTGGATGACTCGGGCGGGAGAGGAGACAGCGAATGCTTCACCTTCTTTGTCCTTTGCCATAGGTTCTATAATAATAAATAAACCAGTCATAATAATACATCCGTTTTTTCACAAACATTACGATCTTTGGTAATATTTGCAAATAAAGGTCTAGGCCAGTTTTTATGTGTTTACTCTTCTTCGTTGACTAAATGATGCAATCATTTCAAATCAAGAGTTATCCGCTCATTGTGCTGAACGGTTTATATATATAAGAGGAACTTTAAATACTTATGGACCTCTCGAAATATTAAAAGTTTTATAAATGCTCCGACTTAAACATTAAAAGTTTGAGACCTAATATACCATGTTTATTTACGAAGATGCGAACGTTTCCTGGATAATCGATATGAACGTTTGAACTAAAAGTTGAATACCACATTTTGCTCCATGGACAATGTAAAGAAAGTTACGCAGTCAAAGAGTTTCCATTTAAAATTATTTTTTGAAAGATGTTCTACAATATGATTTGTTCAACTTCTGTAATTCAAATCATCCTGACATGAAAATATGATAGAGTAAAATTAACCATGAAACAAGAACATTTTTTAATTTCATGGTTAAATGTTTTGTTTTCGTGGTCATGATCTTTTTTTCACGACTAATTGCAAAATCGCAAGTATTCTCGTCGTCGTTATCAGTGTTGGAGAAACATGGGGCATTGCCTAAGCAAATTAATACTGCACCCAACGTTCAATTATTTTGAGTTTCATTAAGACCGATGAAAAATGCTGATTTGTATCAATTTCTTGTTATGTAGATGGATTTGGTGGGCCTGCTTTTCCGTCTCTATTTGTTTCCATTTTAGAGACATCTTTCATCGTTTTCTTGTTACTCCATTCCCTTAGAGCTACATCCCTACTCCTTGGGTTATTGGATTCTGTCCTGAAAAGATAGTCTCCTTGACTCTGTAATATGTTATTTTGGGGTAGTCTTTACTTTTCTCCGATTATTCTGTTTTTGTCTCCCATTAATAACTCATGCTTTTGCTTAAAACTTAATTTCGTGATATATTGTTTTGACCGTGCTATTACGCCTTGGGCAAAATTATTACACATTTATTCGTTATTTATGTATTTGTCCAAATATTTCTCAATCTACAAAATATTCCAAAAATAAATTTACTGATTGAACTTGTTCAACTACACTTACACACTATACGTCAGTAAAATCATATCTGAAGTGTTACTGTCCTTGAGTTAAAATTTTCAAAATATTTAAGCAAATGATGTTTTATAATAATAAATTTATTGTCAAAACAGCACAAACGAACAGCGTATGACTACGCTGAGGACAATGAACATATTTACTACATTTCTAGAGTATTAAATGAGAATTCGGCATCGTAACTATCACTGACGTATGAAGACCCTAAGGTAATGTTTTTTATGTTTAATCTTTACAAAATACGATAATGGATAACAAAAAAGATGGTATTAATACGCGAGTAAACGTTATAAATAAAATCCAACGAGATCCTCTGACACTCCTTAAAATCAAATAATACGTGTGGTTCTCGCAACAATGATCGATCTTGCATATTAGTGACATGCACCGCAGTCGGATAAGTTGTGATGGACATCAGTTACCATCGCGAAGCGTAGGTTTGTGGACCGGAGACAGTTGTACAGTTTGATGCGATCATTTTGAAATGCGAACGTTAGCGAGGAGTAGTTCACGGTTCTACAACACCTGTCGTGGCGATCCTTGTAAGCAAACTATTGTTTGTGTTAACAACGGTGGCTTCGATAGCTGGTACATATGGGAACATAATAGTACGGCATGTCGACACAATTTGGCTCACATTTCGATTGCTGTAAGAAAGTAGACCTGGACGAGTCATAAAGTTCATTTTATCACAGGAATTGGTACTCCAAAATTGTTCCTTTCGTGGTTACCATTCATCACAAAGGATGAGTGAGAACTCCCGGTGAGCTTGTGATGGAGTATAAAACTTTTACACACACCCAGCGTATCCTCCGTGTGTGATATTGAAGGGAGGATTCTTAACGGACTAATTCATTGCATTGGGCGAGTCAATAAAAGTGAACACCTCAAATAGGTCCTGAACGAATTATGATTTTGAAATACAATTATCACTAGAATATGTCGTGTCTTGGGACCAGTAGTTGTACATATTGAAATAATTGGTAGCTTTTTAAAAACTGGATATATATGGACTCTTTTATTGAGAAAGTCGAAACAGTGCATTTGAATATTGACAAACTAAATTTTATAACTCTCAACTTCGAGTACCTACTTGTGGAGGAGTGTTTGCAACGTCAACAGCCAGGTGAAAATTACTACGGACCGGGGCTCGAACCCGAGATTCCTGCTCTGGGTAGTGGATAGCACACCTGCGGCCAGAGTAGGAGGTCCCAGGTTCGAGTCTCGGTCCCGGCTGTTGACGTTGCAAACTTAATTTTACATTCAGTACGAGTTTTGTTACGTGATCCATGTGCACCACTAATTGCAAACCTTCACAGGTGCACATGACACAAATTTTTAAATGGATACTTTTTTTAGTAAGTCAATAATCATCATAAATTTTCCTTGTTTTATGAAGGTTCGTTCGAAAGCGTATGACGAGTTTATAAATATAAAGAAAACCATTAATGTGTTTGGCCTTCAATCTACTAATTGAGGGAAGCCTGAAGTTGCAATGTATGACCGTGAAACCATTTTCACAAAATTATAGGAGAATCTGGGTCCACTGAATTATGTTATTCGCATTGAATACATCTGATTATATTAGTTCATGTATTTAGGGGAAATATTTTTTAAAAAAATTTGGATGATTTTCTGTATTTTTAATTTTATTCCGTGAAATACAGACTATATTTTTTAACAATAGGATTTTACATTAATCAACAAATTTATCCCTCGCGTTCATGAGTTTGACATTCATCCAACAAGCGACGATCTTTCTTGGATTATCGAATATTGTCTTCTCCTGAGTAAACGAGAATGTATATTTGGTGAAATAATTTTTCTTATTTGACCGAGCAAAATGAGCATTTTTAACGTGAAATTTAGGTCAGTTAAAAAGAACGATTGATATCCTTCGTTAGCATCTGAATAAAAATTTTTGCGCATAGGCTTCAACTAGTCAAGGTAGATAATACATTTTTAACTTTTGTCAATTTTGTACATTTCTTGAATAATGATTAATGTACATTTAGAATCATTACCATAATCATAAGTCGTCACGTATTAATCGTACTTCCAAGTAACGTTTATTTTCATTTTATATCTGCGTTAAAATTAAATTCCGTGAAATTCATTTGTTTCATGTAATGCAATATTATTTGTGTCGTTGTCTTACACGTATAATTTACAATATTTTAAATTTTCATCAATGTTGGACTACAGGATTGGAAGTGACGTAATGTTTACAATTATTTTGATAAATGTAGGGTGTTGTTCCAAATATTTGAATGACATTCATTTATTTTGATAAGAGTTTCAATGTATCAACTAGTAATTACGTCATTGTCATCACATCATGGAAGTGGTATCGGTCATCATTACATAAAATGATTTTTGATTTTGGAATATAAAACAAAACATCAGTTATTTTATGAACACCTTACAAAAATTGATAATTAATAGCCTTATTATCTTTTATGAAGTATTCGATTTTGTTTAACTTTTGTAACACCTTAAAGGGAAGTGTAGGAAAAGTCTTGTTTTAAAAACTTGGAAGGGAAAAAAACCCTTATAAATTGTTGAATTTTTATCTTATCATATTACCAAAACTTTCATTACATGTGGTGTATTGTATCGATTAAATATTGCTTAATAAATTCAAATTTTTCTGTGGTGAAAGTAAAAAAATATTGAAAATATATTTCATTACAAATATGTCTACTTAGCATTAATTTTTCATTTCTCTGCATTTATAATCCTAAATGTGGTAAGTGTAATGCGATGACACAAATTATTGTTCCTGAAAATGTTTTCAAATTTGTTCAAACGATTTAGCTTTTAACTAAATTGTCTGAAAAAGGCATAAGTTGTAAATCATGAAAATGATTCAATCTGACTTAATTGCAATAATGAATTAGTTTCTAGTTGAATTTACTCGAAATTGTGGTGTTTTCATTCGGAGGCATTGACTTTTGGGGTCCACTGACGGGGGAGGGGCATGCACCGAACGGGGCACAGAGTTGCTTTTGTATGAATGTAGTACATCACATGGTTCAAGAGAGACTGCTCACACACGATGTCTCTCAATAGTTTTTGAGAAATCGAAGAGTAAAGTTTTGCGTATCAGTGCGTCATTCGTTGTAACGATACAAATATTTTGTGAAATAAAATCTAAGGTTTATACACGGATTGAACTCAAGATCACATAGTACCAGAAAATAAAAAATGTCACTTATCCCCAGTGAAGAGCAGACCTTATGGTCTGAGTCTCACCAAAATCAAGACACGCTGATGTTCAACAAAGGGCATCATTCCTATGATACTAAACTGACACGAAGGATATTCGATAAACTCTCCTCCTCGATTTCTCGAAAACATTTGAGAGGTACATAGTCTTAGAGCTGCATCAGTTACTCTGAGATCAGTACTGCATTCATGCAAAAGATAACTAAAATCGGTTAGTCCATTGGCGTGTGTTGAAGTAATGCAATTAATGAAAATATTTAACCTATAATGGATTTCATTTTATTATTATATACATTTTTGTCACTATATTTTTCCAAAAAGTTAGTAATTTTAAAAACATTTGATAAAAGTTTCATTTCGCAAGATATTGGGCAAGTTTTGCTAAATTTAAATGAAATTTTCTTAGTACGTGCATTAAACCTGCGAAATGTAGTTGCGCTTTGGGCCCGTATACCTAATTGAAGCCCTAATGCACGTCAAGGACATTGTATATTATGCCCTAGGGTTCGATAATCAGTTTCACTTTCAGGAATACATCACTCACCACTTAAGACCTAATTTAATGATAAGCGTTAGAACTCTCCCAATTTCTCTCAATGAAAAGTGTAAAGAATGAACTGAGTATTAATTGCCATGCTAATAATATTTGTCTGTAAATAGATGTACATTGATGGTGAGGTTGGCCATTTATACGTAGATAGAACATATAAATTATTTGTGGAATTCACATGACCTATGATTTTTGTGGCATATAATTTAAGACAAGGTAGGAGTTTCGAACGATTTTCAAATTCTGACATTGTGGTACCTAAATTATTCTCAAGGGAAATTAAACCGATGGGAGATTATGTGAAGCAACATGCATTTTTTAAAATATTCCACTCGCTTGCCTAAGTCATTAGATTTTGTACAGATTTATCAAATAGTTAAGGAAATTGTCACAATTTTATTAGTTAAAATTAAAAGCTAAATTTACTTCCAAAATATTGCATACGTTAAGATCAGGAGGTATTATAGAAATAATTTATACGAACAATAATATAAATAGTTGTGATCACTTTTACCTGAATCAAACATTACTGATGAATTTTTCAGAGAGAACTTTCTCATTACTGTGATTTGAGGTTTTGTCTACTCCTTCAAATGAGTGTATTTTTTTTGTATCTCGCTCCGCTTCTCAGGGAAGATTTTATTATCCATAAGTACATAAGATCAAAAGGGCGAAGTTCAATTTGCCCAGTTGACAAATCTTAATGGATCTATCCTCCTCCTTTTTCGAAAAAAAAGATTTCTAAGTTTCGTACATGTTTTTCCGAATGTCTCGCATCACGTCATCGTACTTTTCCTCATTTCTACAATTGATTTAGAAGATTCAAAGTTTCAGAACTATTGACCCCTAATTTGCTTCTTTTTTCCACTCTCATTCATGCACTTCTTCTTGTTCCCTGTTTTCACTTTTCCTGCTCTTCTCACGAGTCCTTTTTCTAGCGTTGGCCTTCTCTTTTTTGTAGCCTAAACGAATGTATTATCTTTTCATCCTCCCGTTCTCAGTCTCGTTCTGATCTCAAATTTAATCTTTCTTTCATAAACGTATCATATTTTCTTTTTATAAATATTGTTTTTACTATTGTTTATCACCTTATTGTAGATTTTGTGTATCCTGTTCACTATACTCCGTAAATAATGTTAGTCTTCTTCTGTTCCTAGATTTGTTTTCGTTCTTCTTGTTGCAATTTATCTATATTTTCCTTTTCCCCTTTCCTGGTGGGAATTCTCTGGTAGTTTCCGCTTGACGCCAGCATATTCTCTCTCGAATTCCAACGCATTGCATTCGAGCGAGATCCAGCTCTTCCCAGTGAGCTAATGTAAATTTTCAATGTGACGCACTGGCACGTGAAACGTACGGGCGTTTTCATTTTATGACCGCGGGTGAGTCTGCTGTCCCAAGTGCCTGGCGCCCTTAGCCGCGACCGCACTCGCTATTCAATATTCCAGCTGATGCTGGCGCGTTGGTATTGTGGGACTGTATCTTTTGTACTTTTGAGAAGGTACTCCGAGGTGGTGACCTGATTGTCGTGTACGCAGCTGAGCTGGGACGGGAGACGCTGTGACGCCAAATACCCGACCTTTCGGGTAGTAATCCAGATTGTAATGAGCGATTACTTGGAGCGTTAGTAGTTTAGTTATTATTATTATGGTGACTACTAAACTACTGAAAAAATGTGTGAGAATGAAAAATACCATGAAAATAACTCTTTGTGTTCATATGAGATGATAATAAAAATATACAGTAGAGAACTATAAGAAAATTCATAAAGATGAAGTAAGTTATGGGGAAAAAGAATTTTCATCTGCAATGTGATGAAGTGAGTTGGAGTTTTCTTGGGTACTTTCAATCAGGAGTCAGAGCGACCCTTCATTACAAAGATAAACAAAGTGTATATATATATATATATATATATATATATATATATATATATATATATATATATATNCCACCCCCGAAATGAAATTCTTGGAACGCCCCTGTTTATGGAACGTATCCGGTGTATATTTATTAAAATATGTTGTGCACCATTAAAGCAGCACGGCATGGGGACCTACGAAAAAAATGTTATATACGTTAAATATTTGTTTCATTTACTTCATTGTTTATTCATAACTATTTTCTTTTTCTCAAACCTATTTTTAAATATAGAACTAGTTATAAAAATTAAATTAAAAATATTTATTATTACATACTTGCGCTCACATTTGTGACACGAATCTCAACTGCATATCTGGAAAGAAGGTAAAAATCTTTTTACTGCAATACATTGACAACGTCAGTACGACCATGGTGATACTGTTGATTTCTTGCCAGCGTATGGAATAACACTTGTCTGGCATCCGGTTGAAGATCATGCTTGGAGTCACTGGAATAGGATTTTGTTTGTTTTCTATCGCAAAAACTTTGCATGTCTCTTGTAAGGAGAGAAAAAGGGATTCAAAGACGAGACATCTCGGATAATGTTTACGTAGAAATATATCTCTTATATCATAAAATCTTGTATCATGATATACCAGACCCTTTTATGGGAAATATTATGATAGTTTATGTAAAATTCCGAGAAACTCGTGACACTCATGTTACTTATAGTGTAAATTGATTACAAAGGTTTTTATAGACTTTTTTGGTATGAGATAAGTTGAATTTTTCCATTAAATTTTCCGTACTAATACCAACTCAGATTGCGTGAAGAAATCGAAGGACAAAAGCAAAGGGGAAAAAATCAAAATCGGGACTCATAGCTTTAATTGTTCATAGATTTAGCATGTGTTCAGACATTTGTTTTTGATATTGTCATTAGACAAGTGAATCATCTGTGGACTCTGTACTCTTTGTACATAGAAATATCTTAAATTGCGGTGAACCTCACCGCCAGGTAACAGATTTAATTATGTTATGTTATGTTGAATGAAAATGGGAGACGGGACCGAAATTCGAACTCGGGATTTGAGCTTAGCGCGCTCATGCGCTTGCAAACTCGCAAGTTGAATGAAAATGGATGACTGGGCCGGGAGGCGAACGGGATGGCGCAGTCCCGTCTCCCATTTTCATTCAACATAACATAATTAATCTCTTTGTACATGTTGAGTGACATCTCTTTATTGTTGAGATTCTGTGAACAATTTCTTCAAACCTCATAGATCCATTCAAAATTTATGCCTCTGAGTTAAAACATAGGTGAAATGATTGGACATAGTATGACTGGCTTTATTAATTACAAACTCATTTATTAATTATACTGGAATCCACGAATCTGCACTTCTCCGCCAGAACTATGTACAAGAACCTACTTAACTTTACTTAATATTCACGCCATTGATCCGGATAAACAATAGATACACGGCTAACTTGTGACGTCACGCTATCGATCGAACGATCGAGCCTCCAATAGTGCGAGTCAGGGCATGTGAGCGCGCACTCTCTCCAAATACCTCGTCTGGGGAGGCAACTTCACTTCTGATTTAATACTCTCATCACTCGGCAAGCAAGTCGACCACTTCCACTTCAGTTTGTACCAGAAGACAGCTGGGGAATTATTCTGAACTTGAAGATCTTCTCGTGTAAGAGGACATCGACACTCCGTTGAATCGCCTCGTGATAAGCGGTCTTCAATTCAACATCAACTCGACATCGAACCAACGCCATCCGAGCTGCATCTTTGAAGGAAGCTGGATAATCTCACCTCATCCCAGTGGATTTCAGCTTTGTATTATCAGTGTTTTTCAACTTACTGTTTCATGTCATTAAATTGTTTGTGGGCAACTAGTGTTAAACCACGCCTCATCTACCATCATTTTCTCTAATTTATCTAAACAGCATGTTATTTTCCATTTCTGTGGAATTCTACTGCTGTCTTACGGTTCGTGTTCCGCGACGTTATCTTCCATAAATAGAAAAAAAAATTATTGATTCACTTTCAATATATGAGAATTACTTATTATCAGTGAACTACGTAACCTTGCAGTGATGAGTAGTTGCTAGAGTAAGGTCTGTATCTCACAGGAAGTAACGAAGGATTGTGCCGTATTATTTTGTTGATGGATAAATAGTTTTAGATATTTCAATTTAATTGTTCGAATAATTTCTTATATTTGTTATATTATAGATTTTCGTATTTATAGTTCACTGATTTATTTTGTTAGAAAGACACATTAAACGCAGTCTTGATATTGACAGTACTAGTGTCATTTCTTTGAAAACTATGATTTAGTTTTCATTCATAAATTCAATCAATCAATTAATCAATTAACCTCCAAATATATAATCAAATTTATTAGATATAAACATAGCTCTTAAAATAATTGAAGTTGTGATACGGGGTAAGGTCGGTATTACACGGTCATATTTCTATGTCATGTGTCCATGATCAAAGATGTGCATTACACGGTTATATTTTTGATCATACAAGTTTTGATAATTGTTCAACTACGATCATATATCTATGAAATGGGACCTTTGATCATATCTTTCATCATTTCTTTGATCATAGATATGACATAAAAATATGACCGTGTAATACTGGTTATAGATTTGTTGGTTAATTGGTTGACTTGATAAATGAAAACTAAATCATAGTTTCTACAAAATTATTTTCGTCTGAAAACGTTTTTGATGGCAGAGATTCTCAAAACATCATAAATGTTTCCGACAGAATAAAATGTATACAAAAAATATGAAAGAAATTTAAGATGAAAAATAATAAGAATACAAGTATTTCACAAAAATAAGGCATTTTGTTTTCGACAAGTTTCATCGTTTAATGTCGAAAAAATTAAAAACTATGAAATATTCTACCTGTCATTTTCTACATATTCATTGATGTTTCTTATTGATGTCATCAGAAGTATTTTTTTAAGACTGTTCAAGATTCATTTTTTCAGTCTTTATCCATAAAAGTGAGAGGGCTTGACAATATTCAAATTATCGTGTTTCCAAACAATCTGCTAACCATTGACTGTGTCTGTCCAAAAAAACTGGTTACGAAGTAATTTTGCGTCTAAAACCTTTGTAGTTCATTGTACTTTTATAGGTTATGAATCCTGTTTCGAGATGCAGGACATTTTACAAGTGTCAAACAAAATTAAACTAACTTCATCTCTAACAAAATTAAAAGGTGCCGCCACGAGCGTGTTTTCATTCATTCATTCATTCATTCATTGAAGTACAGACATCACTGTTAGTTCCCGGCTAATGACACCTAACCGTCACTGTTTCTAGATGATGATACCGGTCTTGTCCAAGGCACCAAATATGTGTGATTTCGTGTACACACCACTTTTTTTCAGTCTTCTACCTCCAAACACACACTAGGAGGAGGTACGTAAAATTTTATTTTCAACTTCATTAGGTGCTACAAGATTGCGTATTTCTACAGAGAAAAACGTTATTTTGTTTGCATTATGAAAACAGACGTGTTCTCAGTACTTTACCTCGGTAACCTGTAGCAAAGGGCTGTGACATGGTGTATGGAGAGTCAAAGGCTCTTGTGCACTGTGATTTTTCGAAAAAAAAAAACGCAAACAAGTTCAGTGAGATGTGGCACGTAGGAGGTAGCAGAGGTCAGTGTTGATTACATTCGTTGGAAGAACATTTCAGTAAAGATGCATATTCGAAATCAATTTCTACACTCAGGCGAACAGGATATCGCAGTTGGTAAGCGCATGAGCGCGCTAAGCGCATGGTCCCGAGTTCGAATCTCGGCCCCGTCTCCCATTTTCATTTAACATAACATAATTTATCTGTTACCTGGAGGTGAGATTCACAGCAATTTAAGAGATCTCTAAATATATTTGGTACCATCAAAGCACTTGTTACCTTTGATTTGTATTGCAAATTGTTTTGAAATGAGTAACTATGCACGCGATGCAATTGGTCAGCAATGGAGACACTTTACTGCTTGCATTTAGTCGCTGTGCGGAGTGAAGACAAAAAAGGATATTTTTAAGTTTAAAATATACTGAATACTTTTGGGGAGAGGTGACAATTTAGAGATAAATTAAAATTTTGATAAAAAAATATTATGACCAGATCATAATGACTGCTAAATGAATTACTATTATGTACGATTTTAAAAACTATTTGAGTACCTTTTTTGTAAGTTATAACTTTATTGTACTTATGTCTAAAATAAAGAATTAAGTAGAAAAGTGTAATATAATTTCATGTTACATTATTCAAATTCTCAGTCCTTGGGACGCCTTCCTCAGTATTTTGCCAACGTTATTTAATACAAGGGCTGTGTAATTTTTGAGCTACTAAACGAATGCAGTTTTAGAGAATAGATATTCACGCCTTTCAAGGAAGGGATTAGATCAAAGTGGGGCATTAAAATCTTTTATTCTAGTCTGTTAAAATGCCTCATTTTCGTGAGATGGCCAGCACTCAGTACAGAAAGAAGGAATATTGTTAAAACAGATAAATAATCGGAAATCATTCGTGTTACTCGGAGAGAAGTGAAAGGGTGAATCTTTAAAAATATACCAGGGAAAAATTGTGACGAAACGAAAAATTGGTAGAAACGCCAAATTTCACAAAGTATTCTAAGGATATCCGACAAAAGCGTCAACCATGTTGAAAAAATGTAATTTTTACAGGCTTTAATTTAACTTCACCTGTTAATTAGTTTGTAAATATGTTTGGGCCAAATCTTGCAACAGAATTTTAAGTTCCTCCCAACCGATTGAACTGAAATTTGGCACATATATAAAATCCCGGTGATAATGCAATATTAAATCTGATTTTAATATACTCTTTTTCTCAGTTTTTTTAAATTTACAGTTTTATTCCAAGATAACTCGCGATGGATTATTTCCGGGAAGCATCCCCTGAAATGCAATCCGACTCTTCATAAAAATAAGTATAACGAATTGCATAACCTACACCTTTTCGTAATAACTTCTTATCTAATGTTTACCAATAGCGAAGGAACTTAATTTGTCATTTCGATCGCTTCTCAAAAGGATGTAATGCTATCGGACGGTGTATCGCACGGACGCTATTAAATGAATGTTATATATTTATATTAAATAATTGTTTAAACATTTTTGCTAGTATTGTGAAAATATGAACAATAAATGTTAATTATTACGCCAAATAAACAAATTGTGACACTGAAATGTATAAAATAATAAATGAAAAACCTTATTAAAAACAAGCTTTTCAAGCAATGCACTAAAGCTAATAAAATAAGTTTAGGTTTTTATTAAGGTAATACAATGTGAAAGACTAATAGCTCCATACTTATTTCGCATAAGTAGAGTGCCACATCGTAAAATAAGACATGGAGACAAAAACAAAATGAGATAAATAAATAAATAGAATTAAACACTGAATGAAAGTGTATTTTTCTAAGTTCATATTACAATATGTGATTAAGTGCTTAAAGAAACGTTCAAATATTTGTATTATTTCAATATTTTATTATACATATATTTGTATCAGAGCTTTTATATCTCATATGTTTGTGCATTGCATTTGTTGGTAGAGCCACTAAAGAAGTCTGCAATATAGTCGGACATGGTTTGAAACCAGAAAAAGAATCTGGTTGAAACTCTGACATTTATTCATTAATAATTATGATCTTAGAATATAATATTACATTTTTTGAATGTAGGATGCACACAAAGCTTTGACTGAAATCCCCATCTCCAGAGCAGAGTAATTAAAAAGTGATACGAAACCGTAAGAACTATATATTTCTGATCTCTTTTTGGATAGTTTTCTCGGAGCTCTACCACGTTGTAAAACGATGTTTTGAAAGAATTTGTTCACAACTTTACCTTGCATACTTCTAAAAAAAACTTATTTTTCTGGAATAAGAAAGTAGACATGCGTGCCTACTCGCTACTGATATCATAAACAAGGGCTCTAATGACCTGACGAACCCTAAAGCCCGCCCCCTCAAAAAAAAAAAGAAAAGAGAGAGAGACAGAAAGATATCAGAAACGGCTAGGAAAAATAATACGGCAATAATACTTTTATCTTTAAAATTATTTGCTATTTATTCAACTTTCTTCTGTGATTAATAAACTGGCTACAAAATATCATTCCTGGAGAAATACCTTGATGAATTCGTGTTGAAGATAGGTGCATGAAGGTCCTTCAGCTACAGTTTTGTGGTACATTTGCTTCAGCTGATTCTTTAATTGAAGGGTACGGTGAGTAATTCTTTACAATTGGTTTAAATTGATAAGTTCAGTCAAGCGTTTTAACAGAATAAACTTTTTTATTGACAGTTTTTCCCTAGTCTTGTTTATAAAAGGAGCAGAAAATACGACTTAACGTCTTCCTTCACCGAACGTAGGAAAACTTTCCGAAGTCTTAACGACTTCTCGTAAAGTAAACAGAAAGAGGTAACGTTTCGTTCCTTATTTTCTTCTTCTCGCTTTAGGGAATCTATTTTTATATCCATACTTCGTTGTAAGCGTTTCTGCGCTTTAAATTGTGAGTTTTTAAAAATTTCGATTACACACAAGCTCAATTTCCACCAAACATTTCTAAATCACTGTTGTCCTTAAAGTATCGTAATTGACCGAGTAAATTAGGTTTTTAAAGCGGTTTTGTGCTTCTAAACATCGAAACGGCATTGAGATATTTCAATATGTGTCACAATTTTAATTGACAACACGATAAGTGCCATTTGTGTCGTTTTTGTATTTGAAATGTTTGAGACAATAACAATGGTATTAAAACTTTTTAAGTATTTTAGCTCATTGTAAGAAAACGAAAGGTTATTTTAACGCTGTAACTGCTTAATACTTTCTTTTAATCTAACCGTTATTGCCTTGGTGTAGTCCCACACGAGGCAGAACGGGAATATCGAAATGCCATTCCCATTCCCGCCTTGGTGTAGTTGTAGTACAAACTTTTGTTTACTTTCTGTGTTACGTTTTAATAATAATGATAATAAATAATTTATTCGTGTGCATGTGAGCAATGCTCGGTGGCAGATGGAGAACAAGACATAGGTGTATACATAATGCAATAATAAGAAAATAAATAACAAATCTTCGCCAAAATATCTATAAAATACTCACACAAACTGTATAAAATGCTTAGAAAATTAGTTCACAAGAAACGAGAAATAAATTACATTTAAGAAATTAATAATGTAAATGAGACCCATACGTGAGTATATTCACATACGTACACAAACAAATTTTCATTTACAAACAGATACAGACACACACATACAAGCATGCTTCAATATACACATATATATCATTGATCCTATACCCTTAATGTAAAAATAGTTGCTATAATATAACTTTGTTTTGTATACTTTCTGTGGGATGTATTGTATGTATCGGATATATCTTGAATGAATACACGTGTTATATATTTGTAATAAATGTTTTAAAAATGCATCTGAAAGGTAAAAGGTATTTTTATATTAACTTATGATTATTAACACATGCATATTTCCATTTCAATATTTAATATCCACTAAATTATAATTGTCCAGGACACAAATCTCTATCATTTGATGGACCCTTTCCTATACTTGCTGTCGTTGTGCAAAACTGTCCAAACAAGACTGAGGGCTATTTGAAATTTTTATCTGGAACTTATGAACGGAAATTCGTTGTTTGGAAAAATTTATTTTTTCTTCGTCTGCTTTATAAATAGTGCATTAATATCTTTTGACCAACTCAATAACTCCTAAATAATAATGAATAACGAGGTCGATAACCAAGAATTTACTGGAAATTCGTTCGTGTTTTAGAAGCTGTGTTGTGTGCTTTTCGAATACCATTACTGCTTCTGTTCTCTGAAACAATCGAAGGTCAAAACTTCGAACCGCTGTCAAGTTATTTCAGTAATGTCCCCACGACAACGAATTGCATCCTCTCGTATATCATTTCGTGATTTGACGGACTGATTTAATAGTTAGGGATTTTTATTCTATTTTATAAGTGTTTGGTGTCATACATTAAGTGTTATATTGCTTCCATATATATTTTTTACAATCAATATTTCATGAATACTTTCTTACAATGAACAAACATTTGAACAGATTTCTTTCTTTAATGCATGTAACGAAGTGGAAAATCTATAGAATGTTTATAATAACGAATAAGGACCTGTTTCTTACACAAAAATGATTGGTTATTGTTTAATGGAAGTATTAATATAGATTTTTAAAAAAATTCGTGAAATTAAAATAATTTACTAAATTAAACATTTTTTTGTTGGGCTTCATATGTATGTGCTAATTCCTTGAGGTTTTTTGTCCAACTTTACTCCTGAATAGATGTATCAGTCGTCCTCAACTTCTAACAAAATACTTCATATTATAAATTATATTTCTTTATTTTATCTTATTAAGTCATATACATTTAAATGCAATTTATGTGCCACTATTACAGCTCTCACTGAAGTATACATAACCTGTTATTAGTTTAAAGAAGTAAGATAAAAATGTTTCTTTCCTAAATTTGCCGTTTCTTAGGAAAATAATGAAGGATAGATAATCTTAATTCGCACCGAAATAAATACTAGGAGAAAGCTTTCATAGTTGATATCAATATTGTAAGAAACGCATTTTCTGTACAGAAACTAAGTTTCTCGGAAGCACTTGAATAACCAACGTCATTGGAAAATACAACAACGCATTGTTTTAACAAACTGTACATAAGGAATTTAAAATATTTCATAAACGAAACAATTGAATGTTGACATATCTTCCGCGGGAATTGCGCCTCGATTGCATTGAATAGATTACTCAGTCCTGCCAGTTTATTTATTTTGCAAACAAATTGAATTTATCCATGGGAGTAGCATCTCATCTATAAGACTTAGACAACTTCTATATTTCCCCTTTATCCAGGGAATATTGTATTCTGCGGAATGAAAAACTAAATCTGGAGGAGGGTCATAATAGGCTAAAGAAATTATATGTTGCTGCTGTTTCATTCAGACAATAGATCAATAGATTTAAAATTCTGTGAAACATCTAAAACAAATGAACTACTTTATCGTGAGTTTTGTTTTGACTGTAGCTCATAAAGGATGATTATCTTACTAGTATTTGAAAATGTTTTATTTTTGTGTGTGCCATAGCTAATTTCTTAAAAACTAAAAGGGAATTTGGAAGGGCATGTTTTGCATATGAAGCCGAACCATTCAACTTAAAATTTAGGCAAAATCTGATAAAATGTTCAAAAATTTATATATTAGATTTTTAAGAAATATTCGTCTGGAAGCTACTTCTGGTGGTCACTCAATACTTGATATACAAATCTACAGAGGAATGAGGTGACGTAATAGGGATCGAATACGACCGATAAGAGGTCATGTCACTTCCGATTCCACTTAAGTTAATGTTCTACCCCCATATTACCACAGCACCCTTGTAAGTGGTGTGGTATTGCCAAATTAATTGGTGATGGTATTGTCCTTAATTGTATAACAAATTCTGACTAGCTTGAAACGCTGGGTTGATTCGACAAGTTTTTACGCTATGAAAATACATTGAGAGGTGATATTGGCGGCGCACTTTCGATTGGTAGATATTGTGAAGACAAAATAGTCTTCGTAATTAATTCTTAGGTGAATGCCACCTATCCTGCTAGTGAGCGTTAAGGGTTGCTTACCAAACAGGCAGAGCTTATTGAGTGTGTATCATTTACTCACTGGTTTTCAGCTACTAGAGTTCGATCAGTTAGTAGTTGCGACTTACCTGTCAAAACCTGCAGACCGGTGGTGTCATAGTGTCGGAACGCGTCCGAGCGCAGATTCGGTACTGGATTTTGGAATAAGTCCTTTCTTATGTCTACACAAGACTTTAATTTATGTGGCGGTATAAGTAAATGAATTTGAGAAACAAATTCCAAGTTCAATGTAGAAAGAGAACTGGGCCTCGCGTGAGAGTAGTGAGGTTGTTTTTATTTGATTTGAATACCATCTGATTTCGGCATACGCTGAGCAAAATTGTGAAAATTGCACGCTGCGTTTTCTCGAAACTACCTGCTAAAAATGTGTCAGTTTTAAGGATTCATATATTATTTAAACACAGAGACTGATAAAAATTTTATCTCTAGAGTCAAAAGTGCCATATTAAATATAACAAGACGAATATTCACTATTGAGAAAAAAGTATCGGGTTAGAAAGAATACAGGTTCAAATATAAATTTATCTTCTTTTAGGTTATAGGAATTTGGAAGTTTTAATGCTACTACAGAAGTCGTTATAATGCAAAAATTAGCACATCAATTTTTTAAAAAATTCCGAAGGGGGAGCGGCGCAGGATCCTCTTTTGTTGGGAAGTATGGGAAATGCAGCGCTCCGCTACAGCTAAATTCGCCTTGACATCACTGCTGCAGACTTAAACGTGCTGTGGCTTTCATCAGGACGATGTCCGGTTCGACTTTCTGCCGAGTACGACAACAAATTAAGTCTGTTCGACTCTGACATCGTCCTGAAGAAATCCACAACATGAAGGCCGGAAAGTTGGTAGTTCTGTCTATTCGATTATCTGACACCGATAGTCCCGGACCACCACGTGTATAGTGACTTGGGTCACGAAAACCTCACTGAAGTCACAAAATGTCGTAAAGATCAGGAAAGATATTGACCAGTTAGAAAATGATCCTTGTCTATTGTGTGCGATCAGCATAAAATGATTAAAGAAATGGACTTAAAAATTTCATCCGTTAGAAAGCCTAAAAGAGAACGAAGAGAAACAAAATTAAAAAGAAGATTAAAGAGAAACGTGGAAGATGAAAGTGAAATTTACTCCCTGTAAAATTGGAGAATTAAATTAATTGTATAATAAAACTATCACACTTTAAACATTGCAATAAGATAAATTAATCAGTGTTTGCAAGTTGTCATAACATTTACTTGTATATTAAGAAAACATTTTTGGCTGCATAGCAGTCATTGTCAGTATAATACATATAAATAAAAACAATTAAATAATAAATAAATATAAAAAAAGACGTAATAAACAAATAAATAAAAAACAAGGATGTAATAAATAAATAAATAAATAAATGCAAAACTGAGTAGTGATAAATGTATGAATGAATAAAAAATAGTTACGCAGAAAATCCAAACTGAAAAAATTGAAATCAATTTCTCCAGTTTGAATTTACTGTGCATTGACTATTCCATTTATTTATTGAATTTTGATATATATATATATATATATATATATATATATATATATATATATATATATATATATNCTCCTCATCATTACCATGTAAACTTAGCAATGATAGAAATCGTCAAATCGTAAGACATTCGTCCTCCTGACAGTTTTACTGACTGAGGACACGCGTGTTTGTGAATGTAGCGGAACCCCTATGGATTGGTGTCAAAGCAGATTGCTGTGGTTGTGGCGTCTCCTATGTTGGTGGTGGGAGATGGAGGTGGATAGGGCTGGAGACCTTTTGTCCGGGAACGGAGGACGCCCTCGCACCGCCTGCGGTTGGTCACGCACCGGAAATCGCTCGCGTCGTCCGGAAATAGGATGGAGATTTGGGTGCTGGTCGGCGATGGAGGCACTCCCCTCTTACCCCAGCCCTGTCTTGCTCTCCCTCACCAACGCTCGTCTCCATTCTCTACATTCACAAGAGGCCTCTTGAACTAGAAGCAGAATCTGGTGAACTGAATGAGAACATTTGCACTTGCATTGTTGAATCAGAAATCATTGAGTTCTATAGACTGGAGTCCTTTTTTTCGGATAATATTGATAGAAATCTCCTATATTCAGATGTATCGGATTCAGTTTTGCTTTCAAAAAGGGAAAAATAATATCTTCGTAAAACATCAAATGCGAATGAGTTTTTAAATGTTTAAAACCCGTTCGATTACAGAAATTTATTTTTGAAAATTTTGTTTATTTTGTTTGTATACTCAAATATTTTTAATTTGTTTGTTAACAACTTTTGAACTTCTTCCACTTGTCGGAAGTAGCACCTAACCTGAAAACTAACAATAAATGTGAAAAAATTAAAAACTCAGTTTGTCATGGAAACATTTCAGCTCTGAGAAAGAGTTAATAGCAATTTTGAGATCGGAGTCATAATTGGGAGATGTTCTGCGATTCCATTTTTACTGGACGTTGCCTCTGTTTTCCATTTTGAATATTCATTTAGCCACTACTTTATTACACTAGGAAACAAATGAAATAGCTTATCCCAATTTTAGATTCCACGGAAGATCTGGCAGGATAATATTCCTCTTCATTACATTTCACATACCATGTGACTAAAGTGAAAGGTGATAGATTCAAGAGCTTTATAGAAATTCTTATTTGTAGCTTTTGACTGGCAGTACTTTTTATCTTATTGTTTGCTTTTAGGGCATGTCATGTGAGATAGTTTCTTCATATATCATTTCTGTCTAATCCGTGTCCCTTTTATTATAAATAATCAGATTGTTTGGTTTTCTGGAATGAGGATCTAGGATAGTTACTGTTTGGCAAATTGAACACGAGAGATTTGAGAGAGTTCTACAAATACATGAAAAACTCTATTGTGACTTTTGTAAGTCAAATTTACTACAAGTCAGGGGTAGCAAGAGAGATTGTCCTGCGATGTGTGTTTTTAAAGAGCGTGGCTTGAGAGGACTAGAGGAAACAAAATCTGAGAAGGTTACGAATGTAGACAGCTTTATGTGACATCTTATACGGAATGACAACTTCTAAGCCGAGGAAATCTATTCGTAGCTATTCGCATTGCGTTACAATTTTTTATTTTCAACTATTCGTTTGTGAGGATTGTGGTTGAGTCACTACATCACATTTTGAAACTTTAATTCATTATCGTTTTTACTGAGCATCTGAAATTAGAGATAAGAGAGTATATACGAGCCGTTTTCATGCCTATTGAATCTTACGTGAAGTAATTCTAATATATCGACCATCGAAAATTTTGGCTTTTAGTACCATAGTTGGGTTAAAATATCATAGTAAAATTCTTCACGATATTTTGTAGTATTATCTTGTAATGTATTTTGTATTTTATGTAATTATCATGTTTGTATTTTTTTTGTATATTATTTAAGTATCATTACGTTGTAGTATATTATCTAATATTTGTGTTCAGCTTTCAGCAGTCATCCATTTGTGTTTTTTCCTCAGTTGCTTAAAGTTAATATCGGGATGATTCCTAGTTCGGTACTCTCCTCTGGAGAGTAATTATATAGTCCTAGTTTTTTGATATAATTTATGTAAGCATGTTTTTTCTTATGTGTATGGTCATGAATGTATATATTTGTGTATGTACTGTTATTTATTTATGTATGCATGATTATTATGTATTTATTGAATGTGGTCAGGTAGAAGAGAAGGTCTGACGGTTGGCAGTTTAAACTAGTAAGAATAATCCGGATTCAGTACTTCCATATTTGCAAGAAAATTTGGTGAAAATGTGATTCAAACGTTTTCGTATATTGCATTTGAACCTCCGAAGTTGAGAATACTGAATTATTTATATGATATATTAACTTCATATATGTAGAAAGAGAGAGGTAGTTTGATAATTAACGCTTATTGTAATTTCTCGTGAGTAGTGTACTTTTTTTCTATTCTTCGGTAGAGGCAAGGAATGAATAGTAGTTGTATATTCAAACCTTTGAACTTGCGCTGTTGTGAGAGTACAAGTCTCTTACTCCTGGTTGAATATGAGATAAAATATTGCACTGCAGTTAACATTCAATGTGTGTATGTACTTTTTCCTCTTTTTCAGCATTCACTTTTAAATAAAGAAAACACGAATATTAAGATTACATATGTACATCAAAACCGTCCAACGTTCTGCAATTCAAGATGTAGAAGAGGGTTATTTTCTTTCAAATTGTTTTTGTAAATATATTTGTGCGAAGATGATTAATATTTATGGTAACTCGTTTGGTAGAAAGTTTTGTACGTAAGAAAAGATATTTATCGACTGTAGAAATATGCTGAATCATAGACCATGCGAACACAATGGCGCTTTAGGAAACTCTTTCCAAGTGCGAGAGAGTACAGAGAGGTTTATAAAATATCGATAAGTCTTTTGCCTTGACTGTCATTTGAACTTTAAGTCGGTCATTATCGTGCGGATTATTTAGTTGTGGGGCCTTATGCCGTCCGGACGTTGGTGGCATGAGGGACAAGTAAAGGAGCATTTTGGGAACTGTGTTGGGAGACAAGAAAGGGTGTGTAGGTGGAAGTAGCGTGCACAGAAGGTCACCATTCAACAAAGGCATTGTAAATTTTACTTCTTTGTGAGCTGACAGGTGTCGAGGTACCATGAAACCACAGCGACCAAGAACTAGAACGAAGAAAGTGACTTTCCGTTAAGATATTTTTTTTTACATATGTTCGAAATGAACTCATGCGCACGTCCTGTAAAAAGTCTCTTTAGGTTTTTTCAACAGATATGAAATATTTCGTCTTTAAATATGCGAAGGATAGTCTCCACTAATGAAAGAACGTATTTGAAGAAAAATTACAGAGAAATCCCAAATTATTTCTGGGGGTTGGGTAATATTTTAAAATTGACAAAGGTAATCGAACATAGGGATTTTTCCCCAACAATTCTTTCTCTTGTTTGCTCAGCATTTACTCATATCTTTACATTTACGGGAAGGCTATATTCAACAAGACACTTTTCGCGTATCTGAGATAGATTGGAGGCTAGATAATATAACACGTTATTGGAGGTTATAATATGTAAGGTAACATAAAATTTTGCATGGAGATAATGAGACAAGTCTGTACGTATGAAAAATTGTTCGCATACAGAAATGATCGTGAAGATTGTATTTGTGGCTGTTTAGGGGTGTGAAATATAATTATGTGAGTATTGGTGGATAATTGGATCTGATATATTGAAAGGTGAAAAGACATGTGAGCGTGGATGATGCGTGGAAACGTGAACCTATCATTCGCTATGATCTACTGATTAACTGTTATTATTATCGGTTTTCGTGTACGTTAGCCATATAATTTCTAGGGAACAAAATTTACAATTCTGCAACGTATATCGTTTGGTTTCAGAGGTACTTGGAACTTTGCTCAATGGCCTATTTTTGCTGAATTATGAATTAAATGTTGAAACTTGAGATTGAGAGTAGGGAAAGTTATTTTTAGTAATGTACATGGGGAAAGCGGAAGAAAATTATGCACAACAAACGATGTGTAAACAATTTGTATTTTTTCATTATTTCAACTATGTTTTTTTCTCAATTTTGAGACATATATGTTTCTTTTCTAGCAGTGGGTATGCAGCTCTATTCCCCATACACAAGGGTGGAGGATAACGATTTGTCATTGTCAGAACTGAAAATTGACTCAAAAAGAACACAGTGCATATAGTGGGCTGCGACGATGATATGAACACCATAGGGGGAACAAAGAGAGCAATAGAAGAAACAAAGGATGCATTAAATAAATCAGGGAACACTTGGGCTACAAATCAACTTAAAGAAAACCACCTGTCTATCAAGGAATAGGAAGTACCACGAAGAATTAATAAAATCATTGAATATTGCAGTAAAAGTAGTGACAAACTTCACATATTTCGGATCCAGTCTAAATAAAATTAATAATGAGTTGGAGAAAATAGAATGTAGAAATGTCTACCATCAGAGTATACCATGGAATTTTAAGTTAACTGAAAGCTAGGGGAGAAAGATGTAGTGTTTGAATTATATTATGTGAGACACATGTTTGCAGCATAGTAATGAACGTTACTGAGACCTGTACCATGCCCCAAAGGTCCACATCCAAACTTGATACATTTGAATGGAGAGTGCTTGGAAGAATTTTTTGAACAACTCGAGTGAATTGTGAATGGAGAATCTGGCACAACATGGAAGTTTACCAGATGTACGATGATGTAGCATAGTTGACATACATTCAGTTTCAGAGATTTTAATGGCACGGTCATGTAATTCAAATTGAAGAGCGTATCTCGAAAAAGACTCTGGATGGTAGTTTTGGAGGCAGAAGGCTAACAGGGAGGATAAGATCTCGCTGGGAAGAAACTGTTCAGAAGGATGCAATGTAACTACTGCGCATCAGGAAGATAGTAAAGAGAAATAGATGAGAATGGAGGTGGACGATAAGAGGTTTTGCTCCGAAGACAGACCGAAGACCATAATAGTAGTAATAATAGTAGCAGTAATGTAAAATTTAGTTTTCGTTTTATTTTTTTCGTGTTTTTATTAACAGTATTTTATTGGATCTATTGTTACGTCGTTTAATTAAAAGTCTAACTTCAAAACACAGTAAAAATGAAATACAGGTTAGTTATACTCCGTACCTGTACGCTAGCAACTCTGTACTGAAGGTCATCTTGCCACTGTGGATATACACTAGATACAGCAGCCGTTATAGTTGTCAGCTATGTTTTTACAAGGAATAACGCGTGTTTTCTTTTTAGACTTACAAATGTTCAAATACTACTGAAGAGTTCAAAATTTTAGATGAAACTTCCACAACCTGCTGTTCCTACAAAACTAAGTTTGTTTGATACATCTCGGTAAACCGGGGGTGTACATGTTAAGTCCTCTCACCAGCGAAAGAGCAATTTTCCGTCGCCGTAAAGAAGCACCTGCCAAATAGGGACGACCAATAATGTTGATTTCAGCAGGATAACCCAGTATGACATACTGCTCATGAAACGCTAACGGAACTATGGGGTTTGTTTTGGAATGGAGCTTAATATCGAAATAATTACTGCTTTAAAATACCTCAGCTGTTAATCTAGAAGAGTTTTTTCTTTTGAATTTTAAAAATATGCGTACTTTTTTTCAACGTACTCCTCGAACGTTCCAAAATGATAAATGAATCATTTCAGACATCTTGAGTAAATTGAATGACTGAGAGTTCGAACCTGTATCAAAATTACTGGAAATCACTTTTAATTAGATATTAAAGTTTAGTAGTTGGATTTACATTTTAAGATTAAATTATTCAAGGTCATTGTGTAAAAAACCGTAATTGCTCGAGTTCATTCCTCAAAAAATAGTTTCATTTGGGTGTCACTTCCTTAATGAAACCTGAACCTTTATGAACATTTTGCAACCTGAAATACACTAATGTCTGGCGGGTTGCATCCCACACGAAGAATCTTCCAATAAGCTATGGATCATCCCGAAAAAATAAACCCCCATTATACATTTATACTATTTTGAATTAGTTTCACTTCATTGAGAGTAAATACTAGGGTATAGAGAGCGCAGCCCACGACTTATTTTAGGGTTTATGTAAGGTGCACGGGTCCTAAGCCATGTCATGAATTGTAAATAATTGTTTGAAAATAAAGAGCTTTTGAAATTGAACATTTACATATGTTAACGAAGTTAAATTTCTGATTGACAATATGGAGTGGTGATATAAAATATTCAAATTATTTTGTTTTTACCTAGATACACCTTTTATTTATCCGTGGTTTGTTTGTCCTGGTATGCGAGAGTAGCGTTGCGGCGTAGTATCCTGAACTTCCCTCGAAGTAATTAAGGCAATTTTATATACATAGGAAATATAGTACCAATTTTAATATGGTTGCGGAGAATTTGAAATTGTGAAAATAATGATGCTATTGTACGTTGTACAGACCTTAAACTTATTTGTTGCATGAATGTCACGAAAACCGGGACACAAAAGTTTAAAATCATTCTCGTCCCAGATGATATTATTATACATTATATAATTACCAAAGTTCACAATTTTTCAACATAATAGTTTTATTCAACATTAAACGTAGTTGATCGACGAGATTTCAGTAGTGTTTATTTTCCAAATATCAATGCTTGTGTATGGTACAGTTTCAAATTAGGGTTTGGTGTCTAAAGAAGACAACAGAATAACAGCAGTATCTCTGAGAACACATAAGAATTTGAATTATAATATCGAATCTCAGCGACTGATGGAGGCCACTGACTGAGGGATTAATGCACCCTGTTCTACCATGCATTTATAATTATGAAACAATGGTATTCTTTACATAACTAAAAATTTTCTCCACCACCTTTCCCGTGTTTTCGGGAAACTCGCATGTTAACAATATCAGAGATTAAAATAGTGTTTACTTGTCTTGTACTTAAACTTCAACATTCACTTCTCACTTAGAATGTTTTCGAAGAATTCAAATGAAAGAAACACACACACACACACACACA
>NNCF01129519.1:361907-392711 GCA_002313205.1 Laupala kohalensis
CGAGAACCCAGTCGGCTGGAACACCACACCAGCTGTCAGGAAGAAGCGAAGATCCCCCCCCCCTTTCCCCGTTGATCCAGGCGACCGGCGCGCGGAGGAGCAGAAGCTCCGCAGACACACAGACGAACTACGACAGTACGAGAGGAAGTACTGCGACAGTGCGAGAAGCCCCACAGAACCTGTACGAGAAGCCCTACCGATAGTAGAGGTGGTACTACGACAGTACGAGAAGTACAACAGACTACAAGAGCGACAGTAGTGGTCGCGAGTATACGACACTCCGACAACGACAGCTGTGGTCGTCAGACTGGAGGCGATCTTGGATCACGAGTAACGAGCAGTACGAGACCATACCGTGGGGACGGGTGCAGCGCCGTCACATCGCGCGGCAGCCCGAGATCGAGTTGGCGCGCCAGGCACTGCTGCAGTGTGTCGCCTGCCGACAGCGCAGTCTCTACCCTGTTGCGTCGTTGTCGAAGCGACGCGTGCAAAGATGCTCGGAGCAAGTTGTATTTTGTAGATTGTAGACGCAATGCTTTTTTGCGTTCTCTTCTGCAGAAAGTTATTAAATGGTTTTTATTATGAATGCATTGAATTTTCCTTCCAGCAACCAGCCAACTTAATTAGTTGCTTCCCTTTATAATAAGAGATTTAGGCAGGAAAGTTCAGCCCAACTAACGGTTCTAGAATTGGGAGTCATTCGTAACTCACGAGGACCATCATTTCACGTGTTGGACTTCAATAGTTCAGCCCGTGCAATTGGGACAAAAAGTACATCTCTCTCTCTCTCTCTCCGGCTCGTCAACATCAAGTTCATTAGAGCCCTCAGAAACAAATATACTTGAGTAACATAATACGTAATACGTTAAATTGTATCAAAGTCATAGAAACATAGTATTATCTTATTTCTTTTCCTGAAACAACTGAAACCTACTTCATTGTCGTTAAACATATAAAAAGATTTTTTCAATTTTTTGAATTCAAAAGGGAAAAGGGGGTACTTACAACTTATCTGAATTAATTTTTTGTATAAGAATTACTTTTTACAAGTATGTTATGTATATAATCGTATGGTGACTACGATAAATGTGCACCCATTATTAAATTAATGCAAAATGATAGAGTGCAAATGAAATCTCAATAGTTATAATATTCAGAGTGAAATATAGGCCAGATTGTATTAACACCAAAATGAAAAGAAATATTGCATTACTGAAATATTGAAACATAACTGAAAAAAATAGAAGAGCTTATGAATGTATAGTATAAGAAAGAAGAATAAATTTATTTGAAGCAGGTGTGAGAGTGCGGGTAATTTGATTACTTACTAATTTATAATTCAATAATGGAAGGTGGTATAAAATCAAAATTATTTTGTTCATTTCACCTAAGAAACGTGCAGTCATGAAATGTTTAGATGATATAGAATTAAGAACGTGAAAAGGAATTGCGTTAAGCGGATCTGTTGTAAAACAAAATTTAAGTATTTTAGAGCCATCTAACGTAATTCCTAGAATTTTGGTCTTGTTTGGTTATTTATTGGAAGGTTAAAAATACTGGGAATTTAATAGCTGGTGAGTGGCCGATGACTTCGAAAGAGACTGTGTATTTAATGTGCGACGAGGGTCTCTTAAGACGACAAAAGTAGTCCTTTTGATCGTGAAGGTCCTATAAAAGCATCAGCTGACATCTCTCCATTAGTGCGCGATTCGATCGGTCTGCGCGGGGCGTGGTGGGCGTGAGAGTGGGTCGGTCGGTCTTTGTGGGCTCGCGGCGCGGCGCCCGACGCAATGGCTGGCCTCGACACGCTCTCGCGCACCTCTCACTTTCATTGAAACGAGATCTGAATTTTCTTCGCTCATTTATATAACAATGCATCAACACTTTCGAAAAAAAAGTATTTCCTTTCGAAAAAAAACCCGTGAACAAGATATACCCATGGAGTTTTGGTTTTTTTAAGTTTCCCTTTTAAGTTTTCGTCGGTTGAGTTCGTCAACAAGTAAAACTAATATTATTTTAACGTATTAATTAACAAGCTGGTATCGTTAAAATATTGTGATACATTGGATGCCATTACGCCATCACAATATATCTCTGTGGGAGAATGCGGGTTCAATTACCGGCTGGGTTGCACTGGGTTTGGGTTTTAATAGGTTTCTCGCTCTGGAGATGGTCAATTCGATACCGTAAATTTTCCGGGAACACATTTATCCTGAAAAATTGTTTCTTCCAAATTGTGGTTGGAAGAGCATAAAGATCTGAACCTCGCCAGTGTCAAACATTACTTACAGTCATAACTTACGGACAGGTGAAAAAGACGACGAGTCGGGAATCGAACCCGGGACTCCTGCTTTGATCGCAGGGATGTTAACCATTACACCACCCTTTCGCCTTCCACAACTGTACACTATTTTTACCCAGACCTAAACCATTTCCACCCAGACCTAAACCCCGGAAGATCTGACAGGAGATACACAGGAGTCTACTATGGCTTTTGTACGAGAAGGAAAAGTGGTAGACAACAAGATGTAGGAAAGGTATTGAAGATGACTTTTATTCAGTCCAAAATAGGTTTCATAGGTTTTGTTCAGTCCAAATATAAACAAAAATGTGAATTTGGAGAGATTAATAATGTTTAAATTTTGAGCCATCAAAGTAATAAAATGTAGAAAATGTGACGAAATAAAAATCTCCAAAATGGTCCTCTTCCGGACATCATCTGTCGGTCATGCACCTGCGTTCCCCCGCACACCGGAAGCCGAGCGGCGCAAGGAAACGTGGCAAGCCACGGGTCATACTGCCCGCACTCCACCTCTCGCGAAGATCAGTTGCCTCTGGTCAATTCACGGTGTCGGTCGCTCGACGGAGGGCCGATTCACAGTGGTGTACGTAGACATGAACCCCGACGTACCTTGGCGATGCTTCCATCTACCAACCCGTCCCTTGGACATGCATCTCCCGAGTGCCGAAGAGCGGTCCGAGCGTCTGAAAGAGCCTCTGACCAGTCCAAAAACACCTCTGCCTCTACTGACTTCTTCTCCTCTCGCTCGCCGCTGTCCGACACCGTCTCTGTCGCCACATCGCCTTCTCCCGATTGGCAGAGCGCGGACACGCTCCGCCGACCGCCGGCGTAGAGCTTCTCCGGTGAGCTGCTTGCGCTGTCGCGGCGAATGTAGCGGGAAACACAAATACCAGATCATGGGAATTATGAGTCTTATCCTATAAAGTCTCAAGATATTAAAAGTTAATCTTATTTTCCAATGTCGCAGTAACGTAATCGGTAGTCTACTTACCCAACACGTAAAGAGCTGGGGTTCTGTTCTTCTTTAGGGTAGTTTATGTAAAAGTATATATTATAAAACTAATAATTTCATGAAAAGCAATTATTCCAGAACATTAGATATAAAAGGTGTTGTTATAATATTTAATAATGAACGAGTTTTTCTTCACAATCGAATTTCATTTCAGTCAGCATGCATATAGTATTTTGTGTCTTCTCCCACATACATTGATTGTTGCGTTCGAAGATTATGATGCGATGGATTATGTTTTTCTAGCGATCTCTCGTAATAAGCAAACGCATCTTTCAATCGAAACTTTGAAAAAATCACAATAAAGATTTCAGTATTTTCTTCTTCTCAGATTCTTCAATTTCTTTAATTATTTCTGTGACGTTTCAAGAGAACGCTGCGAGACGCTCCACCCACAAATTTAAAAAATTAACTGATACATGGTTTTTAGAGTATACATAACAGTAAGATATTATTATAGTATCTGTTATTAGAAGGTCATTACTTGAAGATTTCTGCTTCAGTAAGTGAAAGAAAACTTTTTGTAATGAGAATAGGATTTCCCTTTATAAGTTACATTGTATTTTTCTGCTTTATTTTAAATTACATCAAAATTCAAAATAAGTTTAAAGTAATATTTAAATTACTTATAATGCATATTACTAAAATTATGGTAGTATTTTTATTTCCAATATTCCAAAATAATTCATTTGATTTAAAAATAATTCTACAAAATAACTGATCTAAAGGAGGACAGAACCTCAGCTCTTTACGTGAAGGGCAAGTACGCACATTGATTACGCCTCTTCGTAGTTGAATAATAAGGTTTAATATATAAATTGACGTGAAAAGTTTGAGCTTTTTATATTGCTCGGCTTGGCTGGCTACTAAGCTTTCTTACTTCGTCAATCGATGACATTTAGAGGTTACTACAATCCTACGAAGTCCTATCCCGATGTCAATTTCCTAAGTCGCGACCTTCCCTTGTTAGTTGACTATACATACTACATAATGTTCTCGAAATTTCATACTTATTCGACAAGATATATCTAAAATTGGTGTGAGTATAGAAAGAATCTGGTTGATTGTATTGAATTTCTCAAGTTTATTTCGTTTACGTTGGATACAACATTCAAATGAGAACCTTGATAGAGGCAAGTTGAACATAGAGGTTGAACATATGAGTAAGATATTTCCCTTCAGCAACAAATCAATGGTTGACGTTCTACTTTTGTGCTTTTCTATCTACATACTGGTTCTTTTTATGCTCTCAGCGCAGCAAAAATAAACTTAGAAAATTGGTATAAACATTTATCCAGATGTCTACTTCCGGTGTACTGTTTCGGCGTGAAAAATGTTATCGCAAAAAAACTATGGATTTATTCTTAAAAGAATATTCGTAAAGATCGTCCAGCGACCTAAAATTTTGTAGAGGAGAGAAAGGTGGAAAATATGGGAAGCAATATTGCTAATCCTTCCACAGCTCTTCGAATGTGTGCCGTGTATAATTTAATCTTTATAACGTGTACTAAGAAGAAAAGGAAAAATTAAGTAATGCGATGTTTTCGAAAGAAAAGTAAACAAGAAGCTTATCTCATACATGGCTCATTACTTGATGTCCAACAGGCGCAGATTGAAGTTTTTAACTGTTGAAAAGAGCTTAAAAAAACCGCTTCTTAATTCTCACTCAGCGCGAAAGAGAGAAGAAAAACCGGAAAATCTAGTAGCGCATCGACTTTAGTTGAGACGGCTTCTTTTTCTCAAAGAAGCTCGCTTTGGATGAAAAGAAAACGCCCAGCTGAGTTTCTCTCGCGCAAGTGAGGCCCCCCTCTAATTGATGCTCGGGTTCAAGTCTACAAAGCTTTTAATCTTCGACGAAGTTTGTCTTCGCGCTGCGCTTGCTAGTGCACGCTGAGGTTAGAGCTTCCTTTCTGCGATACCACTTACATTCACCTGTCTGATCTCCAGCAATCACGTACACATCTTCCATCTTTATTCTTTCCCATGTTATGATCGAACTTTCCTTCTTAAAGAGAAAACTAAAAATGACTTTGCTGCATTTATTAATTTCCTAATTACTTTTTCAGTGAGCTTTTTGGAACTCTTCGTAACCTATTACAAAAAAGTACAAATTTATATGAGCCTCGACCAGTTTCAATTTAGCAAAACCGGTGTATTTAAACTTGAGTTATTATTGCGAATATATATCCAGATTGTGATAAATGTTTTTATTTATTTACAAATAATTTACTTATCCCTTAGCTGTAGTGTTTTTATTCTTACCCCAAATTTGTTGCCACATGAAGTACTATGTAAAGTGAAGAAAACACTGATGAATTGTATAAGGTATAGGATGCAGGTAGAAAAACTTAATCTTTTGCGATTTCTGAAATGCGTAACGTATATTTTTATTAAAATTTGACAAATAATACACAATAAAAACAATAATAAAATAATTAATTTTTTTAAATTTTAATGATATACACATTACTAAAATTGAGTGCAATTGTTATATTTTTATTGGTCATTAAAACTTAAAAATTATTCCTGGTCGCTGACTTTGTGATCATTTTTATGCTTTGTAAAAAGGGTTAAAGTATATATCAGGAAAGTATATATCATGGAAATTATATATCAGGTATGGTAACATTTTTTAGGTATTGCATATTTGTTCCCCGAATACTTATGTGATGTTTGAAGAAAATTTCTTCATTGTTGCAAAATGTTCAAAATAACACACCGTTCCCGTACAAAAAGTTCGTCCATAATATCTTAAATCGCCACCAAAGTTATCATTACAAGCATGTTAATTTTCTTGGTGCTGCAACGGGAAGGGAAGACATTATATATCGAAATTTTTGTGCCACATTGTTTCAAATTGAAGAACATAACTTACCCATCTTAGTTGACGCATTCTATCAACTTCCAGTGCACCACTGCCAGTCTTGTAAAAAGCATTATTTTGTAAAGTGAAGTATCTTCGCTCGTTTCCTGTCCTGGAGCTGGCAAATCTGGGTTTGATCCCGGACTCGACTAAACTGAGTAATCGATTAAACTGTAGTTGATAGGAATAAAATGTATCCACGGGAGTAACTCGAGAAATGAACCTCCGATCAAAAAATACAAAAAATTCTTTATGAACAACTTTTTAGAAGCTATTCATCGACGCAGAAATCAAGCTACATTCTTTCAAACTGGGAGGGTGAGATGAGGAGAATTTTAAAAATCTTTAATAGGAAGTCGTTTTTTTTATTGTTTTCAGAGTCTGGGGGAAAGGATAGGACGGTGGAGATGTGTAGTCGTGATGATCCCGTAGACCACTTACTCAGAAGTCGGTGTACAAGTCGACGCAATTTCGATAAGCATGCAGGAAGAAAACGAGCACATCTTTCTCTTGTGTTCTTACTCCTTTTTCATTTTATATCTTCCTGGAGATGCTTCCGGACATGAATTCTTGTCATTCTGGTTCCAATAGTGTGCTCTATTTCCCCTCCAAGTGTTTACAATAAGTTTGGAAATACATAGTATACCGGAATCTTCAAAGGACGGTCTGTTAGAGAAGTGAATGCACGATACAACCTGGGGTTCAGTTTTCGTTTTTTCCATTACACGAAGTGAAGGGAAGCTCTTTGGCAAACTGGCTGCGTTATTGCGCATAAATAGTTTGCTCCTGAAGAGAAGACACATTATAAGCCACATATTGAGATTGTGAACCACAAAAGTGATCGATGAAAATTGCATTTGGAGGATGGTGACGCTTTGCATGATATAGACCATAAAGTAATGATAAGTACAGTAAAGATAATGATTTTACCATAAAGTAATGATGAATTCTACGGTATTTCGGATTACACGTAAGTTGTATAAGAAACAATGCACTTTCTGTAATGATCGCATCAAACTATGAATTGAGATGACTTTAATTTTACTGTACTACAATTTATTCCACCCAACGGTTACGTGTTAATAACGTCTTAAAGAAGCAAATACTAAATTATCTGATCTTTTTGCCATATTTAAGATTTCTGTTCGTTCACGTCATCATAGGAGTGGCCATATATCACATTTATTTTTAAATTATTCCTAGCTATTTCTGGAGAAAGTAGAACGGTAAGTTCGCGTGTCTGCCTGTAAAAATCTAATTACGGGGAAATATGGTCTTCTTGAAAGTTGGCTGGGGAAACGAGACTCTCCCTCCCTGTCGTGCATCAATATCACGGAGCGCGTTTCGAAAACAGATGCGACTAACATGTTAGCACTGAGAATCGGGAACTCGTAAAATTCATGGTTCTTTGCCACCTGGACTTAGAAATAAGTGTTAGGAACTTTAAAAAAGTTTCTCGCGCGATCACTCTCATTAATAGAATCATGCAGTGCAAAACTAAAATTGCCCGAATTTAAAAGCATTTCTGGCGTTGCAATATTAAAGTACTTAAAATTAAGCGAATAATAAAATTTGCTCAGAAATATGTAAGTTCGCTTTCCGCACACAACTCCGCAAGGTATCAAAACCTTTCTTTTTTACGAAAATGTGTTGTTCATAATCTGCTAAGACAAGGAAATTGAGTATTCTGTAACATTTATCTGTATATATTAATAAAAAATAATCAGGTTTTCTTATGAATTGCTGAAGTAAACTACCTTATTCTGAGTATTCATGTAATCACTTTTCTTTAATTTTCTTAATTTACTTTCGGTTTGTAATGATATCTTAATGATGAGAAATAACAGATAGAAGAGAATTTATTTTTTCCGCTTCTGTTTCATCTCGATCTTACGGTAGTATTTTCTTCTTTCTATGCATATTTGTTTCTCTAATACATCCTAGGGAGTTAACGTCCCCACAACGAGGAAGTTTTGAACAGTCTATTACCTTTTCTTAAATTCATTCCGTACTGACATATGTTCTGTATATTCTTCAAACAACTCAAATACTGCTTTAGTCTCTATTAGCTTATACCATTCTTGCCCTAGATACATTCCCTTTTTCTTGAACTTTATAAACCATTTCCGTCTTTCTTCGCTTGTTACTACACCAAACGATGTAAGTGCATAAATCCTCCACTTCAGTACAGGAGACGACAGAGGTCCTGGAGGTGGAGAAGTCCGTCTACGCCGGCGACTGGGTGACAAGGTAGTAGCTGATACGCTGAAGGGTGAAGCCAAGCGGAACTGTCGCTGCGTTTGGCGAAACAAGAGTTTGTCGAGAATGACAATCTGTCGCGGCATTGTAGAGTCGCTGTCTTTGTACTTTCGCCTTACTTCCTTGCGCAGTCGCTTAATCTTGTATTTCCTTATTTTTCCATCAAACAGTGGAGTATTTCGAGGTAATCTGGCCAAAATATTTTACTCCGTAAATATGTTCACTTACAACAAATAATATTTTATACACGTATGAAAAAATGTTATATCTACTATTTTTGTTAAGAATTATATAAAGCTTTTTTTTGTTAGCCTGAGAATTTGTTAGTCGCTATTTTGTTTTAAACTCTGTAACATTTTATTTTTATTCGATTTTAGGTTAGTGATTATGTAATGGTGCAGTTGATATAGTTACCAGTAAATATGCAACCAGATTTTACAGAAATCGTTTTATCATTAACAAGTTGTAAAAGTTACTTCGACATTATCAATCAATGGACTTTTGTAACACATCTTTCACCTGTCCAGTGTCCGTTATCCCATCACAAACTTCCCTTCGGCTCTTCACCCCCCCCCCCCCCATTTTGCTTCTCCTAGGACAGCGTTTGCTAACCTTAAATGCCTCAGGGACTTCTAAATTCAGCTTTTAAATTCTTTGGACCCGTGAGTGGTTTTTGTAAATGGATGAATACATTTGTCTAATTTTGGTCTCCAAAATGCTTATTAAATTATGAAAATCACCAATTTTTTATTGAATAAACAAAATAAAGTTGTTTAATAACATCAAACTTTAATTGATTATTTACTCAAATATATTTATTCAATGTCACACATAATAACATCTCATGGTTTTGTTGCATGTAAATCTGTTCTAGTCTTTCAAATTATGAACAACACAATAACGTTCTCGCAAAAACTTCAACTTCCGACTTTGAATGATTTTTATAATTTGGCGTAATTATCTTTCGTTTTTATCGTATATTTCTTGAAATTGTTTATTTTTCTTCAATTTCATCCATTAAATTTGTTTAGTGTATTGGAGTAGAATACAAACTGTGGAACTTAAATAAATAAATATAATGTATTTAACTAAGAAAAGAATTGGTTCATATTTACTTATTTAACATTTCAGCTTATTTTATTGGTAATAGGAATAATACTTCTTTGATTTGTATGAAATAACTAATATTTTGAAAGTACAACACAGGTGTAAAATGTTCTTTCAAGGCTACTTGAAGGAATAGCCATAGATTAGAGTGATATAAACAAAGTAGGTGCGGCAAATGATCAAAAATGCCTCTTTTAGAAAATTACAAAATCACAACAGAATTTGTTCAACCGAAAATCTAGTTAAAAATGAGTATAATTAGAAAAAGTCAACAAAATGATGACTGGCGAGAAGTCATGACTACGTACACATAGTAAAAAAATTGAGATCAAATCACCAATAAATAATATATGAAACTTACACAAGTTATTGAAGAGTATACTAGGAGGAAACACATTGTCCTCAAACATGCGAACTTCAATTGACCCTGACGTGAAGAAGAACAAAAATATACCCTCCTGGACACGCCAATTATTTAACTTTCGATCAGTAGTCTATCAGTTTTTACACCATTTTCTCCATTTCAATTTTTCGACTTTTGGCCGTATTGTGAGAGCAAATACTCTTTTGTGTGGTGGTGCATATTTCTAATTGGCTGGGGTGGTTCTACCCCATCCTCAGCAGGAATAACACTTTCTTGCTGAACTTCTACAATGCAAATACAACGTCCAGTCAAAAGTTTTAGTTTAAATCTTAATAATATTATATATTATCTATCTTCGGTGATGAATCTATAGGTCAGGACAACACACCAAACTATCGATTTCTCCAACAAAGAAGTGAAGTATTGAAAATTCCAGGTATTGGGTTTTAGATATTTGATTTACAAAAGTTTACGGAGAAAAAAACTTCATCTCATATAGATCGTGATATATTATTATTCCATATATTCCATGCTGTTGGCGGGGAACTGGAAAAACCCAAAATATATCAGATCCTTTGCACCCGTTAAAAAATTGAAATCGCAAAACCCAGAAACCCGTTACAACCAACAACGTTTTTATTTGAAAACAAGGATGTTGCATTTAGTAAGTGAAACTGCGAAAATGCGAACAATCACAATTCTCCCATATTCTCACCTTTAGAATCGAAATTTCGAAAAATATTGTCTTTGCGTGTCTATACAATATGATAGTAATATCCTGTCAAGTTTGCAATTTCCTACCTCTTCAATTTTTTGCTTTGTGTTGATGAATGTGGGAGTGGGTCAGTGACCCACTTTGGAGAATGCCAATTATACTGTTGTTGTAGTTTCCGAAAATTACACTCATTACGTACAGTTCATAATGAAATGTTATTTGTAAATACTGTAGATGCAATCAACAATATGCATTTCTGTTGCCTCAATATTCTTAAAACTACAGAAGTGAGAAATACGTTGTGAGTTTCGGATGTTCCTTGCAGTAATGCGAGGTGAACAATCAGATGTTTGGTATTCTACGAATTATTCAGCACTGCTTTCAGTATGTCCTGTCGGTGAGGTTAGTTGTAATATCAGTGAATGCCGTTGTCACCGTCTGGGGTCAAGACAACCTACCAATATTATATACTGAAACATTTGAAATCAGGAGACTATTGTTCTGCGTCCTTTCATATTTCTTCAGAATTACTACACGCCATTTCACGTAAAATTTTCTTTAGTCTATTATTTCATTTTAAGTTTTTTTTTCTCTTTAAAGTTCTTTCTTTAAACTTTTCTATTTTATTCAATAAGATATTATCACGACGTTGCATAGAATTGACAATAAAATTATATTGCTCGGTATGTCATTCAAAAAGAATGAATCGTAAGTTAAAATTCTGGCTGAATTAGTTTTCTAATCATACCTTAATACAGTCATATAAAGACCCTTGCCCTCACATTAATTTATATTATGTAAGAAAGTAAATGCTTTTATTATATTTCGCGCTAGTAGAATATAGTGGACTTGAACCACTCTAACTACCAGAAAACTGCTTATTGCGTCTAAAGTTTAGCTTTCTAATTACTGCTATGTTGCTGGGTTTAATAAGTAAATATTATTTTATCTTTTGTTACACTCAAATATCTGGAATAAATATTTTTGAACGTGAATTTTTCAACGGAGGTCCGTACGTGGATCTACAAAAACGTCACCAAAGATTAGATCAGACATCTGTAAACTTGAGACAACAACTAATTAATAATAGCTTATTTATTTTGCATTATTTCCATCCTAGTATAAGAATATTTAGATTCAAACTGCACAATAGGGGCACTTATTTTTACCTAAAAAATTAGATATTTATAATGTGGATATTCTTAAGTAATACAGAATAGTCGGATTCAATGGAATCAATAAGAAATTTCATAGAACTAAGTTACTTTTTCTCATCGAGATATAGGAAGGAGACGAATCGGCGTTTTTAAAGTGGACCGTTTTTGGTCGTTCCACCAGATTGCGAGTGCATTTGCCTGAGCTTCACACCCGGAATGACACCACAACGGGGAATTTGTGAGTAAGCTGTAATTATGTTGAGAAAAAAATATACATTTAGTTTCTGCCATGAATTTGTTTATAGAAATTTTTGTCGTTTCTCATTCAAGTATAACCTTTAGTTGTTTCATATTTCATGAAAGGAAAACTTAAAAATTTAGTATTAGAGAGTACAATTTGTCTTTTTCTCACACTTCGCTGAATACTCCCCTAATTTGACGGTGGAATTTTTTATTGTTTAACATGAGAAGTCGAAGGTAAATAAATTATTGGGTCTTAAAAGTAACTTCTGAAGCGATATATGTAAAAGAAAATCGAATATTTTTAAAAGTTTGCGCAGAATGAAAATGAATCGTGAAACTTCATAATTGATTAACAGTTTGAGTAACAATCTGAAGGTAAATGTAATTATTTTTTGTGGTTCAGAAGAATCTAGAAATAACTGTCCTTCTTTCAAGACCAACGCCGCAGGAAAAAAGCGATAAGATACTTTAAGTAGAGGGATTCATAACTTCAAAAAGAGGTGTAGAGTCTTTCCAGAAAAGAATTATTTTAATTTACACCTATAATGATTTCAATGATGCTAGCTCACAACAATATTATGCCACTGTATTAATAATTGTTAAAAGAGAGAAACTACTGTTTACCAAAACAAACACATTCAATATTGTGAAAAATGTCTTGTGAAAAAATAACTCTTCGAATCAATATCCATAAATAATTACGTTTCTACAGCTTGGTACTATATTAATAGAGTATTTTTTTACAGAAATATTAATGGAAAAAAGTTCATAATATTTTTTTGTTCATTATATTGTTTTTTTCACAAAAGTTTGAATTAAATAAACAAAGCTGACCTTAGGTGCCCATAATAAGCTTGGATTCTTCTGCCCTAACAACTTATTTCTTTTAATGTCCTTTGAATAATTAGGTGCAACCAGGTACAAAACAGGAAGACATTTTCACTCGACAATTTCTGTTAAAATGTTCAAACGAGTAAAAATTGACTTCATACGCGTATACCACACACACAAATCCTCAGGCAAAGGGAACACCAGAGCTATCGGTTGGCAGTGATGATTTTGGTTCCACCTTTTTTTCCGGGAAAGTTGTGCCCGATTCATCTGCATCCTATATCTCCATGCTTTTACTAAACATCCAAAATCTAAGCGATAAGCTGTTAGATAAAACTTAAAAAAACTTAAAACTGAAACTAAAACTTAAAGGACAATTGTTTTATTTTTTGTGTTCAAATGCAAATGAAAGAGATTTCAGTTTTGTTTCTTGTAAACAATTTTTCTTTATGTTGACGGAATGATTAGAATTGTATCCGTTTTCTAGGGTTCTATTTTCAAACTGATTAATATATATANTATATATATATATATATATATAAAAGATATATAAGCTATATGATTTTTTCAGACTTCTTGTTACAATAACGCCTACTTCGAAAATAAGGCACATTGAATACGTAAGTGTCGTTTCATCAAAGAAGTGCGTTAATATTTTGGTGAACATATATGGAATCTTGTGCTTACTAATGGTTACTTCTAGTCTATACCTTGCTTTCCAGCCTCGTTCACGAATACGACCTCCAGACATTAGAGAATTGCTAGAGCGAAATATAATTATTCCTAATTTTGCAAGATTTTGTGGCATGAAATAGGAAAAATATGATTTTGAATATTATGGCTGGTTGATGGAATGAACGAAGAGAAAGACCAAATATCGACAATCATCCGAGATATTAGCTGGGTAGAGAACCGCAACATTAGACGATTACTTTGTGCACTTGCCTCATTAAACACACTAGGTACACATGTTGGAATATAAGTTTGCGAACTGAAAATTTTCTCTGTAACCAGAATGGTTGTTGCAATCACAACTTTCTTATTGGGAAGGAAGAAATTTGTTTGTGACGGCGCTTCGTAGACCTCATCAAATAGCGAGGTGAGGAACCATATGTTACTGAAAAACGGATTTGTAAATGCGAGACACCCTGTTTTTTTAATCAACAAGGCAAACAAATAATTACTTTTCGTGTAATTAATTAGTTATTTTGTTTGAATTGGAACCCAAACAGCACAACTCAAACACAGACCTCAAAGATGAACATGGTTATCTAATTCAGTTCGCTTCGCTCGAAGAACGGTATGACAACTGCCTTAATTGTTTTGCATATGGCAAAGGAGCTCCAGAAGGAAATTCTTTAACAGGAAATTATTCGCTACTCATACATATCACGATTTATTGGGTAATATGACTTGTAGAAGTGAATCAAAGATGAACGTATTCCATCGACAAACACCTGGTTGGGATACCCAGTCTCAAGATGGATTCATGGTAGACAGAGAACAGTCGTCTGTGATATCACAATTAAAAGTAAGTGCTAACTCACATGTAGTTTCAAGGGATTCGTAAAAGACTGACATTTGGCGTTAATGCTTCTCTTTGTATTTCCATGTATTTCCAGAGTGCAGAGAACTCACTCACTTTGAGATGCCAGAGTTAGAATATGGAATACTACAATTAACAAACGGTAGGAAACTTGGATTTATTTAAATGAAGAATCCAAGGTTTTGTGATAAGTGACTTATGACAACATTTAAGAAATTATTTCCAGGATTAATGATCTTCTTAGATAATTCCAAATTGATTTCATCCGAACCATTTTTTAATGTTTGCTATCTAGAATGTGAATCGTAAACTGTTTGTAGTGTCTGTGCTGTTAATTTGCTATATTACAAAGGCAATGTTCTATTGCTTTTTTTATTCGACAATTATATCTTTATAGAAATCATATATGAAGGCAAAATGTCAGAAATAAACAATTTCGAACCTATCGAGGAAATTTGTAAAGAACAAAATAAATAATAAACTTTATTGTCAAAAAAAGCTGTACAAACTGCGTATGACCACGTGAAGGAGAATAAACTAATTTACTCTTCGGAAGCAACCAAGGGAGCATCCCATCAATTCCGATCAAGGGCCCTAAGGCAGAGGTGGATTTAACATTTCAACATACTCCTAACGATAAAAAATAGTTCGACACGTGTTATAGTATTAACAAATACCAACAAATATTGTATTTATAAAAGAATGCAGACTTTCACGGCCGGAGTCAATATTTGTAAAAATTTCTGGGATATTGAGCCGTGGTCCATATGAAGAGTCCTTCACAGACGTTTATTAAATATTGTATTTAATAAAACACAGAAAAGTCATTTTACAAGTACGTAAATCATTCTGAATGTATTATTGATCATTCGTAACTATTGAATAACACTAAATTCACTAATTATTTCAATTGATGCTGTCCCTAAGCAAGAGCCCAGCGAGTATTTATGAAAAATCCACCTCTATCCGAAGGAAAACCAGAGAAAAACCCAGGCCAGGATGGGATGGGAACAATTAGATAATTTCATAATACTAACATTTTTTTAAAATTTGATTCATGGATTTGTCCCTCTGATCTTACACAAACAGGTATCCTCGGGCCCTTTGAATAAAATATTATTTTTCATCTTTACCGAGAAAAGTCTATTTACCGGCAGCGGGGGCCTCGCAGACCGGTATATTGACAACCAAGATGTGAAAATTTGATGATGCATCAATGAAAAATACGAAGGTTGGGCAAACATGAGATGGTTAAGATATTATCAGTTTTGTCAAGTTACGATATGGTGTTCCGAGTTGGTATCAGCTTACATTTGGTTTTGATTATATTTGAAAATTGTGAATGTGAACCGTAGGATACCAATTAAAGTACATATACTTCATTGCACCAAATAAGATGTCAATTTTATTTCATTTGCCTAGGTTCTCTAAAATTTAATTTTTTAATTATATTTATACTTTATATTGTTGAACATTTTCCAAAGTTATTAAATTAATGTGTGTTTTATATTAACATTTCACACATTACTAGGGAAGACTAAAATTTGTCCAGTAGAAATTGAAAACTTGTTTCACCTTCTAAAAATTTCTAATGCCTTTCTAAAAATTAAATATTTTCATCTTTCCTTGGGACTACACTCGAGGCTTACGAGAGTCACTTTTGAAGTACAGATTAAACTCACATATAAACCGAAATGATCTATCCTTAATACTTACATAATATGATTTTTTGAATAATACTACAGCCAAGCTATACATATTCAAGTTAATAGATGGGACCTTCTTTCTTCCATTTACGCCAGCATTATGATGTTTTGGTCCACTGTGAAACCTATATAATTGTATGTATAAATTGATTATTTTTTTCTTTTACCTTCTGAGCAACTATACTGATGTGATCTTTTGATGCATTAAATAAGCAGGATGCGTGGTGTGCATATATAGTGGTTGGTGACGTGGATGCAGATGAGTGATTTTGATGTTTTAAAAATATCAAATTGTAACAAGCCTTGAGGATGGATAGAATATATCCGAAACGTTAGCGAGTTATGTGGTGTTTTTTCCTTTTAACCCATTCACTAATATAGTACTCCTGTGTACTGATGTGGATATATTTGAGAAGAAAAAACAAGTGGAAAAGTAGGACAAGTGATAGAAAAGGTTAGAGGGATACAGGGACAAATGGCCGTCAAAACAATGACACTTGCGAATAAAATAGAGGAATGTACGATAAAGGCGCCTCTGATACAGCAGGAAGAGGTAGAGCAATATGCGGACAGAACTTTTGAAGCAGTACGGAAACGAAGAAAAAAATTGAGAGAAGGTGGTGATTGTAGGCAAAAGAGAAGAATCAGATAAAATAAACTTAGTGCAGGAGGTACATGACTTGTTAGAGAACACACAAGAAGCAATAAAATTAGATGATAGTAGGATCGTACGAGGAGAAAAATTGTTGTTAAGGATGACTGAGGGACATACGAGAGCAATGGTGGGAAAAATATTGACCAATCATGGTAAGCTACAAGTAGATCAGCCGAAACTTGCACTTTGAACATCAGGGGGCTCTTGAATTGTCGAAGTATATAGCATACAAAACGTCGGTATTTGTGCGTTACAAGAACCCTATTTCAGTAGAGGGAAAATACCATATTTGCCACTAAGATTGATATCTGTACATAGTAAAGGACGATCGGCAATAATATGCCATGCACATATAGAAGTGATGGAAATGAAAGAGTATACCGAGAATACAGGTAAAACGTATTGTAAAGGGAGAGATCAAAGTTATGATAGTTAATGTTCATGTGGAGTTTATATGTAAGAGAACAGGAATATTTAGAAAAGTTTGAAAATTTTTAGAAAAGTATAAAGGAGAAGAAATTTGTATGTATGGGAATTGGAACAATAAGTCGAAATTGTGAGAGGATGAAATAGAAAATAAAATTGGGAAAGAAATGGAAAAATATTTTTTGAAAAAGATTTATATTTGATAAATATTTATGGGATGGTTACTTTAGAAACAGCAAACGGAGCGTCAATAATAGACTTGATTACAGACAAGAGATGCAAAAACAGCAATTATGAGGGAAATTGACGACGGAATAGAAACCGACCATAAGACCATATTGTTCACAATAGAAGGAAAACGAAATGAGGGCAAATACGACATAAAACAATTGAACTATAGGAAAATAAACTGGGAAAAATGTAAGAAAGAAAGTGTAGGAATAAAGTATCTAGTGCCGCACACCCAAATGGATGTAGTCGGACGAGCTGAAAACCTGCAAAAGAAAATGTTGAAAAAAATAGAGCCATATTGTGGAAGAAATGTAGAGGGAAGAAGGAGAGGACATACCTCGTGGGATGATGAACTGAAGAGAGCAAAGAAAATACGGAATATGAAGAGGAAAAGAGCAACGAACACAGAAGAGGACAGAAATGCATGAGGGGGAAAGGAGCATACAAGGAGTACCTAAAGGCCTTTAAAAGAATGATTCGTAGAAAAAATCAGGAAGATTGGGAACAATTTGTGACAAATAGTCTAGCAACGAACATTTGGGGTTTACCATATGTAATAGGAAAAGAGAGGAAATAAAGAAGAAAACTATCGGGGAACAATATTACAAGGGGATGCAGAAACAACAGGTTGGTTGGACACTGTTAGCTCATTAAATATATATTACATGGTGTGGAGCAAGTCATGCAACCACGGGAGTATGAATATAGAGAGGTGAGCGAAGAAGAGCTGATTAAGCATGAAGAAGTAATGAATGTGATCGCGAAATTGAAGAACAATAAATTTTAGGGCTTCTGTAAGGTGCACAGGCCATAATCCCCGCCAAATATATTATACATTTTGTGTTAAAATTCTTTTGAATTAAAACCCTGAATATGACAGCACAAATGAGATAGAGACTGATCCAATTTTCGGAGAGAAAAAGTGAATATATTACAAGGTTCTTCTCTGTATGAAATTTTTTACGATGTTATATTATCATTTTTATTACAATCTCTTTTGACATTATCCATCGTCTTTACGTTTATATCTTCACAACAGGTGTATTTCGTTTGCTACGTTTCGGACGTTCTACATCAACGTCCGTCTTCAGGCATCCGGAAGCACCGGTATTCGAACCAGAGTACTTTGGTTCTTAAGGTGAGAACGTTACCATTGGGCCACTGGGTCGCAGTGTTCTACCTATATTTTAGAAAAATTGGAAAGTTAGAAGACGATATCTGTGATTGCACTGGAGGACAGGAGACGTCTGACCACTGATAAAGAGAAAAGAGAGGGGGAAACAGAAAAAAAGAGACAAGAGTAAGAGAAAAGGAGAAATATATGATACAAGAACACAAAGAGAAATTACATCTAGAAGTAAAGAGAGGTTAAAAAAACAGATTGTGGCCGGATAGTCGAAAAACCGGGTGAAAAGGAGAATTCGAATGAAAATGAAAAAGAGAAAACAGTAGGTTGATAAGAGCAAGATGAAGTATTCTGCTTGAAGAAAGATTTCACACTAGAACTCTTCTCTGAGATGCCGCAAGTTGGAGTCCTTGAGTTGGATGAGTTGGCAAGCTTCGTGAACGGTACCGTTTCGCAATGAAGCGCCAACTCACGAACTCTGACTGCAATTTGCAATCAAAATCCACCCGAAGGAAGTGGTTTCCCTTTCCTCTCTTCCACCTTTTTCCTCCTCTTCCTCCTCTTCCCCTGCGTTGTAGCTGTATTGAGTCTTCGCGTTTTAATGGTTTCGTGTCAATAATAATACGATACACCCACGTGGAGTCTTAAGATTGAAAATTGATCTTATTACTTGATTAAATAGAATGTTTTCCATCTATCTATGATTCCTCGAACTAATTACCTTACTTCTTATAGATTCTATGAACTCATTTAATACGTGAATTTCATCCCCTGTATTTTCTCGGTTTCCAAGAAATTTGTTTGACCTTATATGACCTCTATAATCTGGAGCGTGTTAGGACAATATCTTTTATGTTTTGCTGCCTTCACTTTATAATTACAATATGTAAATTACCAATAATTATGCACATGTGATATTGTGAACTATTAAAGTAATTATATAATTACTCTCATGGGCTTGTAGAAGGCTTTAATGAATCATTTCATTGGAGGAGATGAAGGATGCAATCTAACCCTTATTCATGAGCTAAAAGTCGCCAATAGAGTCATTGAACTCTTTGGTTATTTCATACTCAATCATTAATTAACAATATTTTAGGAATTATTTCATATTATAATTATTATAATTTTCATATTACCAAAATATATTCTTACGTATTTTGTTGGAAATTATTCGAAGATTTCCTCAAAGTTTAACTTTTGTAGTAAGATTATTTTTTAAATAAAAGTAATACTAGATTAGTTATGGTTTTTTTCTATGCAATAAAATATTTTTATTCCTCAAAGAAGAGGAACAAGAAAAGAAGAAATTGCGATAATGTAAGATATAAATTAGATTCAAATTTATTAAAAAATTGTATAGATAACTTCTAAATTTTTATGACTGTTTAGAATTGTTTTTATGAAGAAATGTGTACATTTGTGAGGCCACAGTAGTTTAATTTTTCATTTTTTTTGTTTTTCTTTTATTCTCTTCAGCGTTCAAGCAAAAGTTACTAATTCCAAAAATTCAATTTTGAGTTAATGCTACAGAGTATTCTTCAATTAATGCCCGACAGTTTGGTAAATATCACTAATTCTACTGACTTTCCGTTGCTAAATAATAGTTGTCCACATTTCGCTAAGTCCATATAGAGACTATTCATCAGGTAGAAACCACTCTAGTGGATTTACTAAGTTTTAGCAGATATATTGTCGATGTGCTTTGAATTAGATTTTAGAAAATTAATTTCGAAATATTTTATTTCAGAGTTCAGTCACATTTCCCAGAAAATTTGATAGCAATCCTTAAACTTTTTGTCTTATAATAAGACTTCGATAAAGATTTCATAAATTGGTGTTATATTTTAAGGGTCTTTACCAAGAATTTAAAATTTTGAACTTTTAGAATTTTGAGCGATGATGCACTTTTTCAGATTCGGCCACTCTGATAATTATTGAAAATTCAACGTCCACGGACGGGGACTTTTAATGACTCCCACATTTTTTAAAGCTTGTGCTTCTCTCTTTCCAATTTCTGAACACAATTATAGAGTCCTGAATAGGTAATTAATTTTTTACTTATTTATTGAATGGGTAATGTAGCAAGAGAGTGATACCATAAGAGTACTATGATTGGTATCATGATCCCTGCAAAGTAAAAGAACTTTTTAGAATTTAAATCCGAAAAAGTGATTCCAAAAATTAAATTCGTTTTGTGTAAAAAATATTTTTTTGTTAAATTTGTAAGAATTAATTCAATGTAATATGCTACAATGTTTACATAAATTATAATAAATAATATTTTCCTGTTGTGGTAAAGTAAATTTGTTTCCGTTAATAATAATATTTTGTATTAAATTTTGTTTGATAGCTATTATTGATTCAAAATATATTATGTAATGAGTTTACATTTCCCCACGCAAAAGTCCACCAAAATCCTTATAACGGACAACTGCAGATAAAATTTCCAATGAATTATTTCGTCATATTATTCAGTTATCGATGGATCACTATGCATAATTACAGAAGTCATAACTCTGTAAAATAATTTTCATTATTTTTACCTTCAAAATTTGAAATTTTCTATATCTCAAAACTGTGGTTCTGGACGAAGTGACGTCTGCTTGATCGCATGTCTTATTTTTATGATATGGCTAGGTCCAGGTTATCAGGTCATCCTCTCCCTAACTATGGGATATGGGTTAAGGAAATGGGAAGTAGAGGTGTTGGGTTGTTGAGGAATGTAAGGTACCAATCCAACATAGCCTGGAGAAGGTGAAAACAAACTCGCACAGATCAACCGAGAGGAATTCAAACGCTTATCCACTAAGCAGAACGTGGGTAACTATGGGTATCAATGAATGATGATTCGGAGAAAATGAATGAACTGTGAATTTCTGAATGAAATAAAGCAGACTTATTTCATAAGAATTGGGAAATTTGTGATTATAGAGTTATACTCGCATGTAAGGTTTTACAGAAAATACAAATCTGGAAAGTGAATTTATCTGTTTCAATTAATTCACTCTCAAGCTGATTTACATAAATTTATTTAGATATTGTCTATGTAAATATTCCTCATTCGTCCGCGGGCTTCCAGCTTCCTTGCGTCGTGCAAAGTCATGGTGTGACTCATGGAAAGATGGGTCTCACTGCTCTCTCCATTGAATGCTGTCGACAACCGTGGCACCAAAAGAGACTTTGCACAGCAAGTTCCTTACCGCAGCTAAGCAGGACGTCTCCCAAGCCGGTTTAAGCAGCTAATAAGGCACAGCAGGTGCTCCTAGGCGACCGTGAAAGCGGCGAAGTGGCAATAGGAACGATGGGATGTAATTCAGAAACTTGGATAGAACAGAGCGAGGAGACTGCTGTGAAAGATGATGAATATCGAGTGCCTAGAAAGGGGAATGCAGAGATATTGCATGATGGGATGGAGAAGCGCACGGGACAAAATAGAGGTGAAAGTGTGGGGGTTGGTGAGTGGGAAGGAGCAGAACAAGGGAATGGAAGACGGTCGTGTGAAAGATCTATTCCGCAGACTATTTTAATCCCCTTGAAAATGATATTGCTTTAATGTGACGAAATGAATCGACCCTTAGATTTCGCAGATTGTTGATCTCGAACTGATGTACAACACGGGACGCCTAGTGTCAGCAGGAGGTGAGCTATGTTAGGACGGTCTTTGGAAAAGCCAGATCGGAGTGAATCAGAGGAGGAGACCACGATGCCGCATTAACTTGGCAAGGTGCTGTTTGAGGAGGGGGTGGCCGGGAGGGGTGGTGTCGGCGGTGGGCGACGGAAGCTCCGTGCCCGAGTTAATATTGTTTAAGAGACACGGTTCCTTGTCGCCCAGACGGGTCGCTCCGAGACATCGGCCGCTGCTTAATGGGAAGCCGGGGATGCAGCAGGTCCCTCCCTTTCCTCTTCGCTCCGTCACCACAAGCCGAGCGATAAATGATGTCACCCAACCTTTGCTTCGGTGTTCTTTGCATCTGGGAGAAGAAGATGGTCTAATTGTTTGAACTTCTAGCACCGGAAATTTATTGAATCAGAAATAGTTCCAATACATTCACCTGTAGTGTTTCTCATTTTAGGTATTCCTTTTGAACACTTTCCAACAAGGTAGTGCTATGTTTGAATAAGACAATAAAGTAATGAATACATTGTATTCATATTTTCTTACAGGCATTTTGCATGTCTTTTTTCCTTCACCTTACCGTATGTTGATTATTGAGTCGCACCATGGACACTACCTCTGACCTTAAGTTTGTTATAAAGTACATACAAGTACATTAACATGTAAACTCTACCTAGATGAGGATGCTGGACATAGGATGGATATAATTATTTGACCATTGTTTCACCTTGCCTTGAGTGTCATCAAACACATAAAATGCATTATCGTCTTCAAGTTACAAATGATCGTGAGATAATTTTTTACTTAAATTCTATTCAATCAAATGAAAGGCGAACTCTAAACCAATTTACGCTCTTTACTGTTTAAAAAATATCCCATATCTCATATGACAAAGGTATAAAAGAACGTTTTTCACAAAGTCGTGATATGGGGCTACTTGTGTGACTTATCCAAATGATTTGTAGCTTTTTCAACTGCAGGGATTTTGAGACATTGATTGATTTTTGAAAAGGAACTATTTATTTCTGCGCCACTTCAAATCCAAAACCCCTTATTAGATACAGTTTCAAAACTTGTTAATTATGATTGTTTCTTTATTTGTTTGATTATATATTTCTAATAGTCTGACCAAGCGTACGTATCTTGCATAAAAATAAAATGGCTTTTAATTCTTTATCATTAAAACTTAAAAATTTTCTATTCCATCAAACACTTAGTGGACGGGATTTTAACTATTTACTTAGCGTCTTGCGTGGATTTGTTGGATCATTTAGGATACGTAGCTCACCTGGCAGTTTGTAGACGCGGGATATAACCACACACGCATCTGAGGCCCTCTGTATGCCCTCATTTATATCTGTCAAAATGGCACCTTCGAAGATTCGTTCTGAAACAATTTAGAGCGATTTGCTAAGGACTAAAGCTTAATCCATTCGGTATTTGACTGTACCGACCTAAAACGAACAAATTTTTTTTTTCGAAGCATCGGAAGACCTCGCCCTGGCGAAAATTTTCCAAAGATTGTGAAAGAAACGTGAAATGTCAGTTCGTGAGGTGTAAATAAAGTATAAAGGAAAACATCGAAACGTAAGCGTATTCACTCTTCGCTCACACTTCGAGGTTTCAATTTAGCCCCAGAAGCTCTGGTTTCACGCTTTGTTCACGTTTCTTTTACACTACGAGGAAACATATCTCCAGGACGCCACAACGCGAACCAAGGTCATTCTTCTCCCAATAATTTTGTTCGGACATCTTGAAATATTTGTGGGACAGTTACGTCAATAATTCAGATTCATTAAATGTAATGTATTTGTAAATGTAATTTTTCGGGAATCAATAGAATGCTGAAAAAAAAATACATAAATCCATTTTTAAAAAGTCAATAAAAATTTCAAAATCTCTGCAGGTCAAAAAGCATTTGAGTACGTGATTTATTGTGGTGAAAATTCCATTACTATATATCGATATGTTTAGGAAATACCTGAGGCGAACTTTCTAACTATTATTTACTCAGTTTAATTGCAATATTGGTTTCAATCTATGTAAATGAGTGTCTTTTAAGTGTTGCGTGCTTACAAACATTTTAGTATAATTATTGATGTTATTAAACAAGTACTTTTATGTAGATGAACATTTTGTGCCAATTTGTAAATAGGAGCAAGGTGAATTACATTTCGGTCATATGCTAGAGGGAGATTGAAGATTAATTTATTTTCAAAAATAGCAAAACATATCTACGAAAATAAATATACATTACAATTTGTACTTTTTTAAATATTAAAAATAGTTTTCGTAAAATAATCACTCAACTTTTAATTTCTGTTCATAAATCTGCGATTGAGACAAGGTACATCGTTAGCATTCTGCTTTGTCGCTACCTTTGCAAACTTTACCCGAGTAGAATTGCAGAAGTAGAAGGTCTCTCTTAATTGGACTTTCACTTTAATAAGAAAAGAATTATTGAATTTGAATTGAACTGCTTTTCATCTTTACTCTATCATTAGAATTTGAAAAGATGGTAAAACTATACTTAAATGTCACAATGTGATATGCTCATGTAGACGATCACATCACCAGCTCCGCAGTGCACGAGGAAAGGCTATAAGACTCAACACTCCTGACACCACGTCCATACGTTACTTTTCTCTTAAAACCACACTCTCTACATTTCCATATAAGATTAAAATAAAATTTATGTAGAAATGTATTGGAAATCGTTTGGCAAGGTACGCAGCATTATAAATATGTAATGTGAAATGCTCCATTTATTTTAAGTAATGAAAATGAAAGCTCCAGTTTTTCTTTTTTGCACTCTTAGTACAAGATTCAACATTGCTGAACAAGCACAATCCCTACAATCTACCCCATATTGAAGTTTTCTATTAAATATAGCAAAATATATTGATTTATTACAGATATTGGCTATATTAATACTTGAACTTAATACTTTCCTCGGAACAATTTTTAAATATAAATAATAGAATTGGTTTACGGATTGAACCCTGAGAAATTATGTACATATGACGTAAATGGTAATCTTGAAAATATAACGGAAATCTTTAAAACATTGTAGTTTATAGAAGACAGTAGTGTCTCTTTATTTTCATGTGCTGCAATATAGGTTTCAAATTGCAATGATAACTGACTATGCTTCGCGTTTTGGCAAAAAATTTCATATTCGTCCCAGGATTCAATATTTTGTATTAGGTTTTCTAGTAGGAGTAAAGAGCCTTTCAAGTAGGTTTCTACTTAGTTGAAAAGTTGGGAATATTTTTTTAGAATAAATTATTGCTAGAACATTCTTGAATTTACCGTATCAGATTGCAGCAGGAATGATAAAAGAAAAGGAGATATGGCACAGGAGAAATGGAGGAAGAATCATGGCAGGGAATGAGTATTCGATAATTAGAAGAAATTTATCCAAAAGATGAGGAGTTGAAGGAAGAACGGACGAGAGAAGTAAAACGAGAATGTGAACATGAAAAAATGACTATGATAGAATTGACGGAAATAGTCAGTGGATTGAAAAAACAAACAAAAAAAACCAGGTTTTGATGGGGTACGTCATGAATTAGTTCAGACGGTATTTAAAGAGATAAAAGGGAAAATGTTAGAGCTATTCAATATATGTATTGTGGCAGAACGAATCTTTAATGGTTAAAATATACACTGAATTTAAAATTTTGGAGCGCCTCGACTAATTTATCTCAGGGTTCCACAATCACTACTGGGGTTCGCAGTTTTATAATGAAGGAAAGGGCCATACAATGGTTCCACTCAAGGAAAACGCTACTGACAAATAAATCCATTTAATTTAATCATCGTTTCAATTACAACAAAACCCCTCATGCGGTTTCCCCCAAAAGAAACAAACACAAATTGAAATCAAATAAGAACATAAACATTAACCCCTAAATGAGATCTTTCCCTCCAAAAAACTAAAATACACTGGCTTTAACCATAATATTATCTTATCAACAATTAAATCTCCCTCTTTCTCAAACAATAGCAATCCACTGAATTTAATAATAATAATATTTTATCAACAATTAAATCTCCCTCTCTCTCAAACAATAGAAATACACTGAATTTAATAAGAATATTATCATATCAACAATTAAATCTCCCTCTCTCTCAAACAATAGCAATAAACTGAATTTAACAAGAATATTATCTCATCAACAATTAAATCTCCCTCTCTCTCAGACAATAGCAATACACTGAGTTTAACCATGGCATAATATTATCAACAATTAAATCTGTCTTGGCACTGATTTAGTCCAAAGTTCGTGCCCCTTTTTTATAATTTATGCCAGTTGATTCATTACGCGCAAGCGCAATACGACGTTGGTTTAAACATCACCAACCGTCGTAAAATACCTCTCAAGATGACCAACCAGGGCAGACCGTAGAGTAGTGTCCTCGCAAGGTCAGCCAGGCTCCAATCTCGGACGATCGCTTTGGTGTCATCAACGACGACTACCGGAAGCTGCTCCAATCATTCTCTGCGAGCTCGGCCCCTCCTAACGCGGCGGCAGCATAACCTCGTTCGTCCGACTGACCACCCGAAAATAGTTCGTCCGTGGCTCGGATCGAGATCACCTTATTAAATTGTCCCGATGATCAAAAAATCACGAACACTCGACTCGAGCGCAGCGTCTTCAAAAATGAAGCGCTAGTATTAAATGCGAACTCGAAATACTTGCTTCAGAGTCTTAACGTAAACATAGCTGACACCGAAAAAAAATCTTAGCGATGTGAGCCGACTGAAACATGTCAGCTGCGTCGAAGATACCAGCTACGAGCTACGAGCAAAAAACATCTGAGCTAAGCGAAAAATCTATCTGAGCGATGTAAGCGATGTGAGCTGACTGAAACATCTAAAATCTGAGCTGCGCGAAATGACTGATGTGAGCGGCTGCAGCTACGAGCTACGAGCTAAAAACATCTGACGAAAAGCTGATACGATTGTGAGAGCGTGATTTCATTTTCCATTCCTTAAATGGTCTTACTCTCCTCCTCTACCTATTTTCCCACTTCCAGATCTTCCAAATTTTGAATTCTACGTGACCGAAACTTCCAATGCCAAAACGATTCCCCCTTCTTACGCCTAGATTCTGATTGGGAAATTTTAAAGGACCTCGAATAATTTTCAACGTTTTCTTGCAACGATCTTTACTCCCAACGATTTTTACGGACAAGTAGGTTCTTGTTTTCACCTTCGCACATGCTGGGTTATTGCGGTCGGGTTGGGTCGCTTTCCCCACCCCCTCGCTAACTTCTATTTCTAAAAAGCTATAAATTTCCTTCGTCACCTAAGAACCCTTACCAGATGTGGGCGCTGCCTTCGTCATCTCTCAACGGCAGGCCTTTTAAATTTCTAGCGAGTCGGAAGACTTCCCTTCTTCTCTTTTGAATTTCCTACTCCCGAACGAGGATGATTTTATTATTCTAATTACGGAATTATTCAAATATCACAGTATAGAACAAACTATGGTGCCACTACAATGGAAAATAAAAAAAGTTAAATTCTTCAAAATGGGAGGGCAAAGAGTAACGAAAAATCCATGATCCTATCGGCCCATATAATTACCTCCTACATTTAAAAAAATACGATAAATGAGTAGGGAGAAAATTATGAACTATTTGGAAACAATTAAATAAATTAATTCCAGATAGTTTGGTTTCACGAAAGAAAAGGGTACTGAAGATGCGATAAAGCAGGTTCTAGATATAACTATGCGGGAAGGGAAATGATAAACAGATATGTATATTTTTAATCATTGAGGGGGCCTTTGATTCAGTAAATTGAAACATATTATTGGAAGAATATAAAAGAAGTAATTTACCAAATTATCTGTTCAAAATTTTAGTATCATATTTTTAATAGAGGGTAATATACTTCGAAATTGCAGGACAAAAACAACTAGAGAAATGACAAATGTATGCCCACAAGTATCTTTAATGCAGCCCATTCATTGGATTGTGATGATGGATAGAATTTTAAATAAAATGGTCACAAAACAATATAAATACGTAGCGTTTGTAGATGATTTAGTTATGATATTAGAAGGATGCAATAGACGCAATATTGAAGAGAAGACACAAAAAGTATGATAAATTGATATTCAATAAACATGTGGCATATGCAATAGACAGAGCAAGGAAACTATTATTATAGCATACTACGTGTAGGATATAATAAATTTAATATAACCAGTAAAAGGGTAATACAACTCTATAAAAGGGCAATTCGCCCAATGATGTTATATGGAAGCTGGGAATGGGGCAAAATAATTGTTGAACAGAAGTATGAACAATAACTAAGAAGAATGCAACGACAGTGTCTAAGGCATACGGTAGGGGGATATTCTACAGTGTCAACGGATGATATGGAAGTTTTGCCCGTGGACCTATATATTCACAAATTGACACTTAAAAGCCGGATACGGAAAAGTGAATCCATATCAATTAATGGGGAGTTTATAGAAGGAAAAAAAGAACAAATGAAAAGATAACTTCAGGAACTATTAAATGGGTGGGAGACTTGTTGGAAACGATGTCAGAAACTTTTCGATACATCAAAAATGTTAAGTGTGTTACCAAAAATAGAAAATGGTATAAGATCAATCCATGCCTCATAGAATTTTGGACGGGACAAGGTAATTTTAAAGAATATTTAAAACGCATAGGGAAAATTGAAATAGGAAAATGTGAATGTGGGAAAGAAGAAGAAACGCCGCAACATATAATATGGATTTTTGAAATGTATGCAGAGGAAAGAGCGCAGTATATAAAAAGGCTCATTAGAAAAGGACTTTTCCCAACAGAACATTTTGAAAATTCAGTGCAAACTAAAGAAGATTTCGAAGAACATTTAGAATTCATAACAAAGTTGGGACAAATAAGGATATAATCAATGGAAGATAAAAGTAAAGGGATAATTCTGCATAAGGATAATAAGGCGAAGAGAAGATCAGCGCCTGCCTCCTTGGAGCGGGAACGGTAACGTACACGGCTAAATGGTGCTGCTTAAAGGTCACAAAACATATAGAAGATAGTCATTTGAAGGTTTATCTTTCTATTTATGTTGTAATCATGGTAGCCAAAATGGCTAGAATAAAAAAAAAGTAGTGGCTTCCTGAACAGCAAAAACAGTTTTTTCAATACATGTATAAGAATACGAAAAATAGTGACCGTAAATTAAGAGGAATTAAATAGCTCGATTTTTTAACACACACTTTCAAAGTTAGAAAAATGGTCGAACTTAAACTGGTTGAAATGATGCGTATGGTACAATTCAATTTTATCACGAAAAAGTCGTACCATGAAGAGATTGTGTTCAATCTATTTGGTTGAAAATGAATAATACTTCTATTGTTTAATTTTCAATATGCTTTTAATAAAAAATTCTCTCAAAAATATTGGATAGAAATAGTTATGAATATTTTGAGATATTTATAGCGGTTACAATGTAACCCTACCAAGCATTTCTAGGTGCAAATCGATATTAAGGAAGCAGAAATACATCAATTCTATTGCAGTTTAAACAGATATGTTAATTTTAGGCTTCAAGAAAAATGACTTCTGTTCATGTCCGCAGTGTCGTTTTTAGTGTGTTTTGTTGTTTTCGATTGTGAAATGCAACCAAACGTAAATTTATATCTGCATCGTCTACAGCCGATGAAAATTGCGACGGACCAGGACTCGAACCCGGGACCCCTACTATTGTCGCAGGTGTGCTAGGTCCCGAGTTCGAGTCCCGATCCGTCGCAATTTTCACCTAGTGTCCGTAGACGATAAAATACTCTTTCCTACGGTTACGTATTCAGAAGTTGTTGGTTCATAAACGTATGTCTATTTTTCCTTCAATTTTGTTCGTTGTTTAACCATAGAGAATATCTTTGGCAATGTTATAATAATTTATTCAAAACTAAATTTTAAATTCGGACTCTTTATTATTGTATTCTGCACATGAGGTCAACACTTTATTTTATTTTTTCATGGGTTTTCTTGTATTTGAGTAGGAGTTTAGAAATAATAAAGGCGATAAAGATTTGTTTCTTAAATTCTACGCTAAATATGAACCTCGTGTATGAGCTCTCCGGCATGTTATCTCACGCCGAAATACTCGTGTTTAGACAACTGTTACATGTATATTGTGTTAAATTTCGATATTTATCTAGACTATTAATTCTTGGGAAATTTAGAATGTCTCAAAAATGCCGCGTTCGTGTTTGGCATTTAATAAAGTATTATTGGAGTATTATTTAATTAAGTGTTATTATTTAATCAATACTTTGTTCGTTTCAAGTTGATTTGCAAAATATTATTTTGTATGTGTCTACAATATAGAAACTACTCTAAAATACATTCTTTCGTCCGATTCACTCCGCCTCTCGCATCCTGATTTTAGGACGCCTTTGGGCGTTTATTGGTCCATCAGTAGCTAGAATGACGAAATACCAAGTCAGATATTTACATTATATAGTCTCCACAGATTTAGAACTTTAGTAAATGTAAAAATATTTTAACCCTTTGAATATTTATTAATAGTGATCTAAAGTTGGGATTTCCGTTTAAAATATTAATTCTATTCTGCTACAAACGTGGTCCCAAACATACCGTATAATAGAGCTTTTTTC
>NNCF01129519.1:392783-410374 GCA_002313205.1 Laupala kohalensis
AATATATATATATATTTGCAATTACGTTTTAACATTTTGTTACATTTTATTACGAGCTTAAATGAGTTAGTATTTGGAAAATAAAATACTTGGGGTGTCATAGCCTTCTCTGGAAAGAGAATAAATGCTCTCTAAGTACCCTTAAAATCGATGTCAAAAAATCTAAGTACGTTATTTAATTTTTTCACGTATCTTCCACGTAATCCCCTACAGAATATGACAAATCCCTCTTTCGCAGTTTTTACGATGTACGTGTGTGTTATTTACAATATTAACGTATTCAATACACGATTTCTTTTATAATTGCTGTATTTTATTTATTTGTATTCACATTTTTATTTTCACTTTATTTATGTACAACTTTGAGGGGTATCGTTGGGCCGTTGTCACTTACTTAACAAATCAATAGCGTGAAATTAATTTATTTTTACGATCTTTTATTGTAGCCTTTCTTATTCAAACATTTCAATCAGTAGAATACAAACTCAACGTATCGACTTTTGCTCAAGTCATCCTCAGAAGATTATAAACTTCAATCTTTACTACATAACTGTTATACTACACAAAACGAAAACAAAAATAATGAACAAGAAAGCGGAAACAGTTCGTAAGATAAATTTATGTTAAATGTAATGGTAATTTTAATAATGACAATGATAATAATAAAATGTATTGTGATTAAACCTACGAGATAGGAAAGCTTACAACTTTTCTGAGGTAAACAAAAAGAGAGTTATATATTAAAATATGAATAAAAAATTAATAGAAATACGTGCACTAGAATTATAATCTACAAATACCGAAGATGTTCAAAGAGCACTCAATCGTCTTGTATCATCTGTATTCCTTTCCGTGAACGGGAACGCCGTCCTTTTAACTGTGGCAACGAATGTGTATTAAAGATAGATTCAAGCAGTACATTGACCACGAATCGAAAATTACTTCAGTTGTATCTATACTTAGAGGCTGATCCTTAAAATGGGAACCCTCGTCAGGTTGGCAAATGCCACGCCTGTTATTCAAGGAGGCAATGCAACTGCTTTAACACCCAATCAAAATATCAAATGGATTAGATTTCAACGAAGAATAAAAGCATTTCAACAGACTGTTCACGGATGTAATATTTTTATGAAGCGATAGTGGATTTGTAATTCTATCCCCGTAGTCAGAGAAGTCACTTGAGGGAGAAACTTTTTCCATGGAATGAGGATATTGACACCTTGAAACGTTCTTCATAAACACATTTTATGATCAGAAATGAAGGGAGTTCTATACGAGATGTAATGTAACGGTAAGTTTGTTTTTCTTAAATCAATAGTTGCCAGAAAAAGGAACATGATATTTCGCCCTTTTTTAAATTTTAAATGGATTATTAATCTGTATCACCATCTACCAATAAAATACTTACTGTCATATCAATGAATGATTCCGTCGTTAAGATATGCCTCATCACTTCCAGTTTCATATTTTTCCTTAAAGAAATGCAATTTTAATTCAATCATTCAGATAAAAAGCATTCTTACTTGTTTAGTTCTTGCATTGTTTTCCAATATTCCATGAATGTATTTAGTGTGCAAGATTTATTTTAAGTCTCCCATGAGGTCATTACCTTTAATATTTGCTTGTTAACTTCAATCTGATTCGTGTCAGCAAGCGCATCTCATGACTAATTAATTCGAGTTTATTTTGCCCGTATCATAATTGAAAACCAATAAAGTGTAAATTTATGGAGTTGGTTTCTCATCGCCTTCTTTTTCTACCTTTCGCTTCTCACCACTCATAGCCCTAAAATTTTCCTCCTCTTCTGACTCGTCGTTAGTTCGTCTGGAGTACACCTTCGCCCAACGTCTATACAGAGCTCTTTTCTTCGCCCAGAGCCTTTTGTCCTTTATCGCCTCCCCGCGTGAACCCGCACCCTTTCCGCTGCGGTTTTCCCTCCCTCTTCCCTTTCGCTCATTCCACCCTAGCGACTTGTTGGCGATGTGGTTCAAGCCAATTACGGTCTCGCACCAGCTCTACTTCAAAGCCAACACGAGTTGTTTCGGAGCCTTGTCTCATTGTGTCGTCGACGCGTACTGCAGCTTAGTAAGTAATCTCAGACAATGTTGATCCATCTCAATCCGACTTGGATGTGGTGTTGTTTCTACGTTTCAGTCTTAAGGTTTAGGTGATGAGAGAATGAACCTACGACGGAGGAGGAGGAAAATAAAACTGCTGGATTACGCAAATAGAAATGAATTTCACATTTCAAACACACTTCAACACTTGAAACTTACATATTACATTTTATTTAACTCATATGCTTATTTAATGGGGCAAAGTTTGTGCCATTGGACCTCTTTATCGCCCCTCCTAGTTGTATGGGGGGGGGGAGGAATTTGGGGGTTTCATACATTTACCTTTATGCAACTCACGCAAATATTACATCATGATGCACTTTTAGTGACTTACTATTTCATTATTTCTTTAGATTCGAATATATATTTTTTGTAAAGTATATTGCTTGTTCTTCAGACGATCATACGAGTATATAAGAAGAAACTTCTTTGGTGTTTCGTGGAATTTCATATCGTCGAAGGATACGTTTCTCTCGCAGAATTCAATTTCAAGGAAAAATAAGAGGAAAATGAAATCCTTGGTGGTAGGTTGACCAAATATTTTCACGACTTTAGTTGTTGTTGTGCTTCTAAGAGATGGTAGAGTAAGTTTAGTTCTATGCATTCCTGAAATTTATCTTAAAGGTAATTTTATGTATATATAGAGGATATTCATGAAATATATCCAATATCATTTACGTCTCAGAATACCAGTAGTTATTCACGAGAGTATATGAAATTATAAATATTAATTTGTTTATATATTTATTATGTTTTTCTTCATATTAACAGTACTAGTATAGCTAATGTATTAGCCCTGATAACTTTAACTATCTATTGCATAAAATATTATAAAAGAACTACTGAACATTTGCTTACGTAGAAAGAAAATCTTCCCAGAAATGTTGTAAATTGAATGAAATAAAACTACGATAAAAAACTAATTGTTTGTACTCCACCTGTTATACAAAATTTTAAAAAAATGTATTTGTTTTGGAATTTTAGTAGCTTTCGTACCCTTGTGTTAATTCAGCGTTCTACATGAAATCTTCAATTAATAATTCTAGGCTACACATGGTCATTAATGAAGAAGCCAACCGATTGGTCTATGAGGAAATCTCACACATTTCACATTAATATGCAGATAGTTACTACACGCTTCACCCTACCCGGACAGCTGCTGGCAGCGCGTTAGTCAGGATCAGACAATGGAATACATATCATACGATAGGAGGTAATTAATTAAATTTATACAGATGACCAGACCTCATCAAATGTCAAAATGAAAACAAAAATACTTCAATACATAATTATAAATCATGTTTAATGTATCTTGAGTGAGAAGTGGAGTTGAATTACAAAACATGCAACAATGACCAGTGAATAATTATTCCCAAAGTAGATAAATGAGAACCTCTGAAATAAGATAACGAATGAGTATAATATACATTACTTAATTCGAAACATAACACAAAATACAAATCAATGAATACAATAGGAATTGAAAAATGATATATAATATCCTTGAATTCCTTGCTGCAACTTTCGTAATCTGTACAAATGATTACGTGCGTACCTGTAAAAATATGACACGCTGCAGCATTGTAAATTAGATTGCGCATAAATTATTAGTTTTACTTGACATTGATACTGTAATTATTCTTCTGACACACGAAATAAAACTTGTTTTATAATATAGCATTGAGACAGTTCGTGTAGAATACGCCAGCGCAAATGTATTTACGCGAACTGCTTCTTACCTTCGTAGTTTGATTGTTAGCGTAATTTAAGTTCTTGTTCGAGCTCAGGATGTACAGATATCTTGAATTAATTTGCATAAGAAGAAGAAAGTTGAATACCTTTCAGTTAAAGAATTACGTATTTGAAAGTCGAAGAGAATACTTCTCAGATTTGGAGGTAAAGACATTGGCGTTTAACAGCTTGAGGTAAGCCATTCCGCATGATTGAATGATGATGGAAAAATAATATGTTACACGTTATAAAACATTAGTACTAAAATGTCTCATTACACTAATGGCGATATGTATGTTTAATACGGAACGCTGATGAGAAAGTAAATGCTGGTGCACTCTATGAAAACTTGTGACAAAAGGTTGAATACTCGCATGGCGAGCATGACGTGTGTCCCGGACGAAATCTCTTGAAAAAGTAAAGGCTGGCGCCGCCACCTATCGATTATATTATTATAGAACACTTGCTTCTAGTTGCTGTGGAGGGCGCAACAAAAATCATAGAAAAAATAATTTGTACCATAAAATTTGTCTCGCTGTTTGCATATACACATGTAAAGAATCCTGTTATGTCGACTTAATGGATTTTGTCGATATGTCGATTTCATTATGTTTTACAAAATAAACTAGAACTGACAAATTTAAGTCTTATTCTGCCCATGATATTTGTTGTGTTTGTGGCTAAATTTAACAATTTCAAGCTTCTACGAAATACAGACAAACTTTTAAGAAATAAAATTTATAATAAAGCCATAATCACATTATAAATTAATTGAAACATTTAAGAAACCATCAGTAAATGATAAAGAAAACGAGATCCGATAGTAGACAAAGAATGTTTCCTGTTCATACGGTTTCAACTAGTGCTGCCAAACACTCAGCTTGACAAATATGATTGCGAATTCTTGACAAATATCAGTCTTAACGTATTAATTGTATACAATGACAAATCTTATAAAATATGAACATGATGGTTTGTAGATGTTATCATACTAGAACATGTCTGGAGTGAAATATTTATGTGGGTTTGCAAAACAGTAAATGAGCTTATAATATACTTATCAATAATTTTAAATTAGAGTATGCTACTTCTACTCTTTTTAATATTAATGGTGTTACAAGATGTTGATTTGGAACTGTATGATTTACTCATTAATTAGCTGCATGGAAGGAGTTGCCAAGCTGGTTTCCCTAACGCAGTATGGAGAACAGTGGTTCTACATAGTGAGAAGAAATTAAACCATTTTTATTCTTTATCATGTTTTTGAGATGCAAGAGTCTCATTCACAGGTTTAATGCTTGATTCGAAATTATGGAACTATTTGTGTCTTAGAAGAATCATAAATCATTTTCACCTCAAGTGAGTGTAATGTGAAATTGTCGACGTAATTTCTTATCTGTTTTACTCACGTTAGACAGAGTGGCTTATATTCTTTTTATATAAAAATACTCTATTTTTTATACACTTAAATATTATGAAAGAAATATTAAAAGATATATTTGGCAAACCCGTAACGATGGGCNATATTAAAAGATATATTTGGCAAACCCGTAACGATGGGCACATGTATTTTTACGAGACAAAGATTTCCATAGTAAGTTTTCTGCCATATTCTTCTGTGCTTACCTGTAAAACACATTGTAAAGTTGGTCGATGTCACTTCCAGAGATTTGTCTTAGGAACGGAGACACGTATTATTGACATTACGGTGTGGCGCACGTGGTAATTTTCAATTTTTTTGAACACGCGTGAAAATTGAAAAATGTTTTACGGGAAATTTGTATCGCGCCCTGAATGATAAGGTAAGATCTTAAACTCAATAACAAATACAGTTTCGCATAATTAAAACTAGTAACCCGAAAAAATCTTTTTCGAGAAGACGATCCATGCTTACGAAGAGATAAGACTTGGCGTTGGTGACAACGCAATGCCCTTGGCTTAGAGAACCTCGTACTTTGTGGCTTGTGGAGGAATAGGGTCGGGGGAGGTAGAACCCGAGACACAAAAGTCAGACCGTTCCACTCCCTGCCGCCCCTGACCAACGCCCCAGTTTCCTTCCACCTGCCCCGCACCCCTGCGCAAAAACACCTCCGCTAGTTACAAAGCGGATTAAGTAGCCCGCTGCTATTAACGAAATTGTTTTATGAGTTTCACCGGTGTTGGCGATTTTGGCGCCGCTCGCTCATGCATCAACCAAAATTCTCAATTATGTCAAATGAGCCGAGCACATTCTGAATGGCAGTGATTGTGTCCGTGATTCCTGCGAGGTATGATTCCGCGATACAAAACGGCAAGTGCCAATGATAAGAGGTTTAGAAATCAAATCATTAAACAAAAATCCTATTGTTTTGATTACAAATAAAACCTTCGTAACGTTTGACCAAAAAGTGTCTGAATGTAAGTGAATAGAACATGTTAACATTAAGTTGTGTAATACATGCAATAGGACAATATACTCGTTAATAAATACCATTCGAATGAAATCTATAGATTTTCTATTATTCTTTTTTTTTACACTACCGAAATTTTTTACACTACCGAAATTTTTTACACAATTTTCTGAAATTATTCTACACAAAATGAAGCGAAATTTTTTACACGAAATTTAAAAGCAAGATGTACTATCATCTGCAAATTTTTGGTACAAGTTCATAGCGCTTAGCGTTTTTTTTCATGGATAATTTGATATCTTGTAAGCTTGAATTGTTAAATAAGAGGACTAGATGTACTTTTGTGCCGGTAAATATTTTGGTGTTTCATCACTGGTCCAATATTAACAAAATAACTTTATGCAGCGTGAAAGTTAATAAAGAAAAGCGAGCAGATATTAATTGTTGGACGTGCATGATTTGAGACACCATTTGGATCTATAAATAAGTATGTAAATAGAGATATTAATTTGGAGCCAAAATCTCCAATAAATATTTATCGGAAATCAGTCACAATTTCGGTAATTAGGATTATTGGACCTCAGTAAATTATAAATACATTTGACAAACAAACCTATTGTAGTCGCGATTAATAGTGTATAATTGAATTATAATTATATTATATTACAATTATTATAATTATGTTTAGTAGATAACCCTTTTCGATAAATATTAATTTACTGCTGATAGAGACATTTCTTTGAGAATAAATATTATCAAAACTATAAGGTAATCCAAGTTGATATTTCCTTACGTATTACTCCGCCATTGATTCTTAAACTACAATAAAACGTGTTTTGTGTTGAGAGTGGAAGTAAATTGGCCCATCATACAGTGTTGGAAAGACGTGGTAACGTGTTATAAAAGTAAATGGATACCTCAATTTGCGGTAATATCGCAAATTTCGGTATCCATCGAGCTCATTTTATACACTTCTTTGTTACCCGTTGACACGCTGTAACCAGCCTTTTCTCAACTGCCTAATCACCTTGGGAAATCTGTTGGAGCCGTGTAGCGGTTATCTATGACGTGCCTGATTTCTAAAGAGCCAAGATGGTGCGCCGTGCGGTAGATTCTAGGAAGCGGGTAAACGGAGACGGAGAGAGAGGAGTTACTTCAGACGAAAGAGGCCACGTTGCATCGGAGGATCAGTTTTAACGCGAGGAACGAGGTGCATGGGAAGAAACGGAGGGTTGAGGGAAGAAGCACGAAAGGGATGGTGCGGAGGGGGTTAAGCGAGCAGGAAGTGGGTTGCAAGGAGCGATGACAAACCATGTGATTGGATGCTGGTCTGGTGAGAGCATCGTTTTTCCCAAAATTACTTTCTTATCATTAGACTTTCATGACCAAGAGGGTGTCAACGCTGTGAAGCCTGTTGGGGAACTGGGAACCGTGGAAAGGACGTGCTTACAAAGCTGCTTCTTCTCCCAATCTTCACCATTCTCCCTCCTTTCCTCGCCACCATCTGCCTCTCGTCGAGATCTCTTTCACCAGCCCGTCCCGCAGGTAATATTGTGGTGTAATAAATTCGGTCTCCGTCACTCTTTGGACGGTGTATTTTCCAAAAAGTAATTTACCCCGTTGGTTCAGCTCGTCATTTCTCAGACAGGAATAAAAAAGGATAACATATTCTGAGACGTTCACTATAAGCGTTGTTGCTGAAATTTTTATGTCGGTACGGCTAACATTATATGGATGAGTAGTATTTATTCGAATATAGTTATTACAGACTTTATATAGATATTAGATAAATCTATATAATACACTGTTCGCAACCAGCGTTTTATTAAATATATTTTGATGTTTAACACTTATTGAAATATTTTCATAATTTATTGGAAAACTACGAGCCATCTACTACGTCTACTTAAATTATATAATGTTGAAAAATGACGCGTAAGTCTGTTATGTCAATATTGAAATTATTAAATTTCATCTCAAAATACAGAAATGCCTTTATTGCCTTCTGTTGTCGTCGGTTCCAGTTTCCGACGATTTTGTTTTGCAAAATAATTCTCTCTCTGTTCGTCACTTGCCTCTGATTTCGTCGGCGTGCCCACGTGACTTCGCTGCAAATTTTTCGAAAACGTTGCCAAAGGTCAAGAAACTAAATGGCCCTAGATAGTGCTAGATACCTAAGGTGATACGTTTATGAAGGGAATTGTTGAATCTTCATTCATTTTGTACATTACTCGTTTATAATAATTTTATATTAATGTTTTATTGCTTTTAGTGTTAAATATTGTTTATTATCCATAATGAATGTTTTGGTATGTATACAACTAGATATGTTTACTCTGATCCATATAGAAATAATTGCCTCTTTGTTATCGGTTTCGAATATTCCCGATCGTTTTCGTACGGGTTTCCGGTTATCTACAAACTTGGAATATCTTTTCATTCTGCGTTTTGAATTTTCTTTGGAAAATGATTATCAGGTCATCGATTATTAAAAACACAATTGAACGAAATTAATCAATAATTCTCCAAACACTTATTACTGAGCCCACACAACTTTTCCCTAGATTCTAAAAACACATGTCTTAATAGTATAATGAAATAGAATATTCTGGATAGAAAAAATTGAACGAATACTGTTATTGCGTAGTAGATGAATAATTCATTTAAAGTATTACATATAGCCATACAAAATCGAAAACTCCAACAATGTTTGACTTGCACAGCTTTCTCCTAGTCACAAAAAGTTTCTTCTCTTAAGATTCTTAATTGCAAATAAAGTCAAGACGTTTTTCGGTAAGAACAAATAGTCCAGTCGAAACAGGCATTCGACATTGGATAAATTCCGATAGAGATGAATATTGGTGTACAGTGTCACACTTGCCACAATGTGGATTTACATATATAAAATGTGTTTGTGAACTTGATTTTATCATCCGTTATTTTCATTGGATCATCTTACATTCATAATAATTATCTTCAAGTACGTCATATTTATTAAAACAAGGGAATACGAGCATCAAATTTTGCGAAGTGTACATCACTAGGCGGTTATATTCTTCTTCATGAATCCTGTTACACCGCTGTGGAGCAAAGGGCATCCGTAAGAACTTTCCATCTAGTAAGGTCACCGGCCGTAGCCTTAACTTCTTTCCATGTCATACCATATTTCTCCATCTACACTGGACAGATCTTCTCCAAGTACCCCTCGTTCACCCTCTTTGCTTTCCATGTAGGCTCCGCCCCCCCGGTAATGTCCCAGTTCATATAGCTGTGACTACTGAAAAGCCAACCTTACTTCCTCTATCCAGCTGCTCCTAGTATTAATAACTAACCACTTCTGCTAACCCCTCCACGTGGGTCAAGTTGTTGGTAAACCCAGCTAAGCGGCCCACCTACTAACAATGGCCTTCCACTCAACTCCTAACTCCTATCGTTCCATATAGATATGCTTCAATAGCACGCTACATTTCCCATTTACAAATACAACAATGCAAAAAAATGTAGGTTTCAGTCCAGCGCCTGACTCTAAATTGCATCGGCAGATTTTATATGAGTATGACCTATCCATCTCCATTTTAGTTTTTTAATTTGTTTCCCGATTGGTTCTTCTTCAGCTAGTTTCCACAGTGCTTAATTTTTTTTTTCTCACGCCAGTGTATCTTATACATTTTCCGTAAGTATCTATTAACAAATGTTTGCAACTTAGATTGTGTGTGGTATTCTAGTTCCATGTCTCCGCTCCATATAATAAGATGACTTTAACTAAACTTCTTAGGATCTTCATTTTTGTTTTCCTTGAGGTGCACTGGTTCCTCCAAACGGAATATAAATGTTGCATTGACTTTGTTTATTTTATTAAGAACATCTTCATCAGAGCTTCCAGTTTTTGATATTACACTACCAATATATAAAAACTCAACAACACTCTGTACTTGCTTATTTACCATTTTCATTTGTCGGTTAGTTCTTGCGTTGATTCTAAGTTCTTTCGTTTTAGAGACATTCGCTTTGAGATCTGTACAAGAGATTCCCTTACACAGAGAGTCTACTTTTTCCTGCATATCACTAAAACGCTGGTAAGTAGACACAGATCTTGGGCATAGTCGAGATCCTCCAACATCTCCATAAGGATCCATCTAATTCCACGTTTTGTCTTTGTAGCCTTCTTCATTAAATCATCAAGTACCAACAGGAACAGAAATGGTGATAAAATACAACCTTGTCTAACACCAGATGTTACATAAATTGGTGTGGACAGTTTCCTATTGTGGATTACCTGGTAGATGTATCCATTGTACATGTCTTGTCGAATATTTACTATATTTGGTGGTATTCCATGCCTGTTTAATACCCTCCAGATATTTTGATGAAAGACGGATTAGAATGCCTGTTCGAAATCAATGAACATAAGGTATAGCGTGGAGTTTCATTCTATGCGCTGTTCTACTATTATACGTAGGGTGTTTGTGATCCACGCAACTACGGTTCTTCCTAAAACCCGCTTTTTCCTTCAATAGCTTCATCTCCCATGAGCCTTCAATTCGATTTAAAATAATTCTCGACAATATTATTTCCTTTCTTCGGAATTTTATTTACCAATCCACTCTTCCAATCATCTGGCACTTTTTTCTGCATCCGTACTTTCTTAATAAGGGAATGAAACATACGTGTTCTCGTGTCAATGTCAGTTGTGAGAATATCGGGGCATATATTGTCCTTCCCCGGAGATTTTCCATTCTTTATAGATTTAAGGGCTGCTTTAACTTTGCTTTGACAAGGACATTTCGTACTGATATCTGATTCTATCAACTGAGAATGTGGGTATCGTTTCCGTCAACTATGGCAACCGATCCGTTCAACATCTTGATAAAATTCTGTCCATCTGGTCATCTGGAGCTTCTCCTGTGAGGAGTGTGCCTTCTCTCCTTTTTACTGCATAGTTGTACTGTTTTCTTCTGCCAGACAGGATCTGCGTTATTCGATAAAACTCATTGAAGTCTCCTTTACCTGGAGACACCCCAGCCTGTTCGGCATCATTCATCCATTTCCTTTTATATCTCCTTGCACTTATTTTGATAGATTTGTTAATCGGGTTATGCTCTGAAGTGACTTTTCCCTTCTGACTTCTGAAGCAAAAACATAACTCCTGCAAGTTGCTTTTGCTCGATAAGATTTCATGTTTCATTGCTCATCCAATCCTTCTTGAGGTGGGCATTGTACCCCATGGTTTTCCAACTGACGTCGTGTAAATTGCTTTTGAGGGTTTCCCAGTTTGTTTCCACAATCTTATCATCTGTTTTCTTTTTATTTAACACCTGGTACACATTCCGCAGCTCGAGCTTCATTTGGTTTCTAACCACCTTCTCACAGATTTTACTGGTATCGAATTTCTTGTCGTTGATTGAAATTTTCGTTTGTGGGCAAGTATATTCATCCCGACGCTGACGACTACCAAATGATGGTCACTCCCAATATCTGCGCCTCGTTTATTGCGCTTAACAAGAGGGGATTTTCCGCATGCTTTCTTAATAGCTAGATGATCTTCCTAATTTTTTGTTTTGATCACGAGAGACCGAGGTAACTTTGTGGCATAATTTGTGCGGAAATAATGTTCCACCTATGACTAGATCTTGATCAGCACACAAGTTAATTAGTAGTTCTCCATTTTCATTCATTTCCCCTATTCCATTGGAACCTATTACCGGTTTAATGCCGCGGTTGTCACAATCCACTTTGACATTTAAGTCTCCCAATTACAATAATAATATCTCTTTTCTTACCCTTGTTGAAAGTGTCCTTCAATTTCATATAGAAATCAGTTTTACTCGTTCTCTTGTTTCAGTGGGGGGTATTACTCTGTATTAATAGAACGTTCCTTAACTTTGATTTGAACTTGGGGGTATGGTTCGGTGTGAAACAGGATGCCACTCCATGAGACTTCTATGGGTGCCATTCCATGAGACTTCTATGGGTGCCACTCCATGAGACTTCTATGGATGCCACTCCATGAGACTTCTATGGATGCCACTCCATGAGACTTCTATGGATGCCACTCCATGAGACTTCTATGGATGCCACTTCATGAGACTTCTATGGATGCCACTTCATGAGACTTCTATGGATGCCACTTCATGAGACTTCTATGGATGCCACTCCATGAGACTTCTATGGATGCCACTCCATGAGACTTCTATGGATGCCACTCCATGAGACTTGTATTCTCATCTTCTGATACTCCAGAATAAAAACGAGTAAAATCTCCACCCTTATCAGTCAAAGAACCAATAGTTTCCTAAAGTGCCAGTATGTCAAGTTTATAACGCTCTATTTCTTTTAGTACCTGACTGAGTTTGCCAGCTTCATACATATTTCTTGTGTTCCAATATCCAATCTTCGTTACCGTTGTCATGGTAAGTTGTTTTCGTATCTGTCCGGCTATTTGTCTCGTTCGTTTTTTATTCAGTGAAGTTTTTCAGAGAGAGAAGGTCATTGGCGTAGTCTCTCCTAGTACCAGGAATGGGGCTGCCTCCTCAAGGCCTGGTGACAGGCCGCGTGCCTTGCTGTTACGCATGCCCGCCTAAGCATTTCCTTCCGACGTTAATTTGGTATGGTTATCCCGCCAATTCTCGTTGGTCATTGCTCGTTTGTGCTAACAGGGCCCACCTCGTGAAGGTGAGGATGGTATTTGCGAGAGAGAGAGGCTTTACATTGAGCGTCATCAACCCTTGGGTCCCAGGCGATTATTAGCGACAACAAAATTGTAGAGATGTAGTAAAAATACTTACGCCATACCCACCATAAAACTGTTCCATGAGTTTCAAAATAAGAACATTAATTAATTTTTTATACCGCATGCTTTTCTTCTACATTTTTAAAAGTCAGATTCATATAAATTTGGAATATTCGGAATTGATCTCAGCTTAAAAGCTGCATTATTCTCATAACTTTACACTCAATCACATACTACGTTCAATTATATTACATTGATCTTCACGAATCAATCTAATATTACTGTATGTATATAGGAATGTACATGTATGTATATAGGAATGTACATGTATGTATATAGGAATGTACATGTATGTATATAGGAATGTACATGTATGTATATAGGAATGTACATGTATGTATATAGGAATGTACATGTATGTATATAGGAATGTACATGTATGTATATAGGAATGTACATGTATGTATATAGGTATATAACTCATGGATTCTAATGACCTTGCCGTTGACGAGCACTAAAGCCCCGCCAAAAAAAAGTTATGTTTGTATTTACCGTACTGCAACATCGACATACCGCGATTGCTTTTGTTATTTTCTTTCCCATGATGGTAGTTCGGATAACTCAACGTTAATCGATGTTCTACCTGATATCTATTTCTTATAAAGTCCAAAAAGTGTCTTTCTTTATCAGTCGTGCCCTTTCATACCACCATAGTATGTGATATAGTTCGTAAATACATTGATATTTTTGGTTTCCTTTCATGTAATTTTTCATTATTTACACATATTACGTTATCCTTGAGCCTTGATAGAATGCAATCCGCTCTATCGTCGTGGTAGGCAGAATATCTAATCATGCTACTGTAACCCAGGGTCTAGTAACAAGGGCTGTGCCTCTTCTTTGATCTCTACACTATACCACCGGGCGAGAAACGGTTGGTGGGTACAGGAGCAATGACATTGTTACAGTGATGTCATGATCAGACAGTACGCCATTTAACCGTGGAGCTCTGCATACGATATCACAATTTTCCATTAATCTCTTCTAAAAACTAATATTATATTATATATTTCTATAATACTGTGAGTGGATGACCATGTAATCAAAACGGTGTATCTTTCGCGTGTAAATATTAAGAAGAAAAGTAGAAACAAATGTAAAATTATTGATGGGGCATAACCCGACGTGTATGAAAAAAATAATCACAATACGTATACAATAAGTGAACGTATCGCATGTACTAGCACGTTCACAAAAATTAAGATAGCGAGATCATAATAAGAAAGAAATACATGTATGATTGAATATAGTTTCTAAATTTAATATTACTAGGAATTCACACGCGCCATATGAACATTTTAAGTCAGTACTTTCACTATTAACTGTTAAAGCAACGGACGAAAATTGTCCTTATTCAAAAGAAGTGTAGGGATGGATTGGAAAATGAATACTTAAGTGTACAATGACTGGAGATTTCTTGAAAACTTGTATAAGTAGGAAATAAGTAGTTCACCAGTGGTAAATCTGTTGTTCCCAAAATAGATTCGTCACCCTAAGTTTGTCCGAGTTGTAAGTTCGCGAGAAACATATTGTACTCGCCAAAAGTTATGTATCGAAAGCAAAATATTGTTTCAGGCGAGTTTTTATAGTATAATGTTGTAAATAAGTGGCAGAGTTCTTTTTAGAGGCATGCCCAGTAATAGACAGTGTATTCGACATTGGAAACGTGTTGTTATGCTTCTTATGAAAACAATTCCACATACACAAAATTGCGTTCTTCCTTTTTGTCCATCATATTTTTGGATTTGCCAAGCAAAGAAACTAAAAAATGAGATTACCTTTTCATAATTTTCATCCAATTGTAATAGTTGTGAAGTAAATGATACGGATAAACAAATAAATAAGACATACTTGTTTGTAGGCAATAAATGCAATGAATAATTTTCAATTAATAATAGCATTTATTGCCAATAACGCGCGTTGTGAAAAATATTTAATTGAAATGGCTAGTGAACAGAGTTGGACAACCGATAGAATTTATTTTATCAATTTGTAGCAATTGTGGAAAATACAAAAACTTTTAATAGCCAATAATGAAATTGTATAAAGAATTGTATAAAGAATTGAGATGTTGCAGAACAATAATGATTATGATAAAAATAATGATATATTGCAGAAAAATTATAAAAATTGGAGCTTATTTAAACGTATGAAAAATATGAAATTCAGAATAATTATAAATAGGTTTTTTGTTTAAAACTATGAGAAAAACAGTAAACTATTTGCTTAAAAAATCGATACAAATAGAAATTTATTCTGTAGAAAATAAAGAATAAATCAGAAGATGATCGTAATTGTTCTCAGTCCATTTTATCTTACGACATTTGCACCACTTGAGTAATCTATATGCCAATTTAGAGAGAAAAAGTAAAACAACGATAGAGAAAAGTGAGAGAAAGACAGAGTGAAAGAAAGAAAGATAAAGAAAAGAACCTATGGTATTAATATGAGTTATTTTGATTGGAATAAATAAAAGGGATTTTCAATTTGATTGGAATAAATAAAAGGGATTTGTCTTTTTCTATTTATTCATATCTGAAACGAGGTTTTCATATTATTGATCTCTGATTATTTTTTTAGGTTGCACGATTACTAACAAATTGTTATATCGTGGATAAATATGTCACTAGAAGATGTAATTTATTTGTTCCTTAAGTAGTTTTATATTATTTATAACTCGGATCACGATTTTATGTGCTGCACGATTACAACCAGTGTTATATTGTAGATCATTATATTATTAGAACATGTAATTTATTTGTTCCTTAAGTAGTTTTATATTATTTATAACTCGAGAATTAAACTTTTGTGTTATTAGTTCATATTTGAGACAAACGTTTTCTATATTTATTTAATTCCTTTTCACATATATGAAAAACTTAAGAGAATCGCAAATTATGTGAAATTACTTTCGACAATACACATCATTTGTAGGCAATGAGATTTGATTTCTTTACTTCACTGTATAAATATAAGAAATTATAGGAATATTTATAAGTAATTTGTGATTCGAATTATACCAATTCCATACGATATCTTGCAATTATATTCAAATTCTGTTAAAAACTATATTTTATCACAGTATTACGCAAACGTTTTTTACAGAAACTCAAATATCTTTTACATTGTCTACGAAGACCTTGCGAGACAACGAATCTCGAGATGTCGTTTAAATATAGAGAATGGTAAAGTTTATTGAAGTCAAGAATATACAGAATATTTTTGTTATAGAAGTCCAAAATGTGTATGATAAAAAAATACAAAATATTTCTTTAATGGCGGTGTAATGAAACATTTTATCTCGTTACGATTTACCCGCCGCACGATGTCTTCCAAATATGGACGCCGTTTCAAATAGACCTACGATTGGTCGAACGAAACTTCTCCTGTCGAAGGGGAAGCAAGAGGAGAGAGGCGTTTCAAACCTAACAGATCCAAAATGGTCAGAGCGTGGGACTTAGAAAAATAAAGGGGCCCCTTTATGTTGTCAGTAGTGTACTCTACCAGGTCAGAAAGGTATACCAGGATTTCGTGTCTCTTTCTTGAACAATGAGGGTTTTAGAGTTCCGTATGGTTTGTGCTTCGTAGGGATAAAATTTTCATAAGGTATCGATAATAATCTAAAGTGATAATGCAAGTGAATGAGCCTTTCGAACTCTGCCCTAGGTCAGAGCGTTTGTGAGACGATTAATACAGTTAGCAACGTGTCAGCAGAAATGGAAGGTCTCTGAAGCCTACACCGCTAGCGGCCGGCACGAAAGTCCTTTCATGAAGCTAGTCAACATTTGCAGACAATCAAACCTCATCCCATGTAATCCATTCGAGTGACAAACAACGAACCATCAGATGCAGAATTAAAGTTCTTGTTTCCTAAGTATGCAACAGAGATGAGTAGTAAATAGCGAACAAATCTAATAAGAGACCACAGAAAGAAGCAGAAGGGACATATATATTTTTGAATTGGCTCTAAAATCCTAGTAAAGGGGATAGTAAGACAGCGCGGTCATGGAAGACCAATTACCGTCCTATTATATCTGCGTCATCTGCGTATCTGAAACGACAATGATACCCTAGCAATTGAGTCCACGAATTTAGCCAAGTTACCGTAAGAGAATACACCAAAAACACCAAGATGGCTGACTCCGGTCGGACTCGATTGGTGTTTCAGGGCAGCCACCACCAATATTTTAGAACAAAAACCCGACACTCGCTTTGACTTGACTACATAATATCGAACAAAACACGCAAAAAATCTGTGCTATTTTGGTCCGATAAATTAAAAAAAAATTAATTGAGCCCTTAACTAAAGATGAACTCGCAATTTTGAATAACATAATATTACTAATTTTAATTGGAATCAATTTAGTATTAAATGAATTTTTGATACTACATGGAAAATGTGTCTGACAATGTAATGGTAAGAAAATATTAAGCACCCTAGATAGAAATCAAATTCAAAGCACTTTATGAAGTACAAAAGGATAAAGAATAAAAAGTGTGTAAATCAAATTATACAATAAATACTATATTTATTAAATTTATTTACTATAAATACAAAGAAAA
>NNCF01129519.1:410447-464113 GCA_002313205.1 Laupala kohalensis
ACCACCAGTATCAAATATACTCTTTTCACGAGGGTCATTCTTAATGAACGAGTACATGTGGAAAATACTCTTCTGCAGTGAACTCTGAACTGCAGGAATCCTTTTCAGTTTCTCGGCCATGGTTGACAAAAGTAACACACGCTCAAGAAATTATTAAACGATAACACCTCGGCAAACGAAGCACGCACGTTAAAATTTCCGTGTGGTACTATTGAAACATTCGTAACGGGCGTACCAACGCTATGGAAACAACAAAGAAACTACCGTAAAATGAATTTTGTTGAAAGTAGATTAAAAAATAAAGATTTCTTGCATAAATTACACATGTATTTTGTAAATGGGAATTGTGATTTTCTGTTACTCTAAAAAAGGGAAAAAAAGAAAATTTTAAGAACATGTTCTCCTCGAGTTAGTTCGTCAAGTTTGGTGGTAGTGAATCCAACGTATAAGATGAAAATATCACTAGTCGAGTAGTATGCGACATAGGGGGAATCAATTGTGTAGGTTGGCAGTTCTCCCAAATTTGGTGTGTACTGTTTTTTGAATTTTCCTATACTATAGGAGTAGCTGAAGGTGAATTTATGGAAAGTTAATAAATGGCAAATTTGAGCCAGAATTCAAACCAGTGAAACTGTGATAATCGTTTGAGATAAATATCACTATTTTGTTGGGAATTTTGTTAATTACAATTAAAATGTATTACCATTTATAAATTGATTCAAATTAATACTTGTTTTTAAATCAACCTGCAAAAAGCTTTTTAATGTGGTGAAATCTGAAGAATATTGAAAGAGAATCGAACTAAGCGTCATTTTAAGGAGAATTTAATGGGCTTCCAATCATATTTCGCCAACTCTGGATCTCAACAAAAACTCTATGAAAACATCTTCGAATGGAAAATAAATGTTTAAAACTTTTTGGATGTATTACTTGCTTTTTGTAGATCAAGTATTCAGGAAAGTCTGAATTAATTCTAACATAGTGCTTTCCAGTGCCTACGCAATACGATGATTTCATGAAAATTTACGAAAAAGTTAAAACTGTAAGTATAAAAATAGTTTCTGATGATGTAAGTATGAAAAATAATATTAAGAAAATAAAGCTAGTTTGGATTTTTTATCTGTATTTTAAAAAGTGTCATTATACAGATAATGTTAAAAACAATATAACATTTTTAGAATTAAAATTAAACATACAATTCTTAGTCAGCAACGTGACTACATCTCCTTGGCCATGGCGCTATATCCATCCCCACCCCGGGTATGTGGATGTAGTCAACTGCCTTTTGTGTGTTCCTGTATTTATTTTTATTTTATTGCGTTTCGCACCCCACACATCCTACCTACACACTCTTCAAATATTATATACTTATTTTTCGAATTAATTAGGTTCTGGCCGTTTTCTATCTTCTGGACTCCTTCTTGTATCATTTGTCTTTTCTCTTCGTTCGTGGTCATAAATCTTGCATGTCCATAATATATGGTATGTCTTCCACTCCATCCCTACAGAAGCATTCATCTCCTTCAGCTTTTCCTATCGCACATAAATACTTTTCAAAGTTTCCATGACCTGTCAATATTTCTATTAATTCTCTTTTTGGCTTAAATCACTTCTTGTTTTTTCCTGCATATGTCACATCTGGATAAACTCATATAGAGCTTTTCGCATCGTTCCTTTTGTCGATCGTATTTGCCATGCAGTTAGTGAAACCCTTTTAAATTTTCCTTTCACTCCGTTTTCCTTTTTGTCTATTCTTGTATTATCAATCGTCACTGTCCCTGTTCGTATCAGCCAGTATCTTAGTCGCAATTTATGTAAGTGGATGTCTAAAGGTAGTAACCCCATCAGTATTTTTATACTTTGTGTTGTAACTTTCTTGTAGCATCCACATAACCTGAGTATACAACCAGAGTATACACCTCTTTGCGCCGAGTGTAGTTTTCTTTCTATGTTGATATTTGTAATTTTTGCAGCCATACACTTGCTGCATACCCAACTATTCGTCGGAGACCTCCTATGTATAATCGCATAAGTTCATCAATTGACAAATTTATTTTTATTGAATCCTACGAGAAGCAGACTAGTGAATTTTCTTTATTTTGTCAGTTACGTATCGTACGTGTTCCGTAAAGTTCTGTCTGTCGTCTACTATTAGTCCTAGAAATTTTTGTTGTCGCACTATTTTAATTGATTTCTGTTCTACCTTTATTACACGGTTCCTCAATTTCGCGGATGCGTTTCCAAAGAACAATCCATTTGGCTTTCCTGATAACAATTCACGACCGTTTCTCGTCAACTCTTTCACACATATTGTCATCGCTTCCGTTTCTTTCTTTTCTATTTCTTATCTAGAGCTTCCAAACACAGTCATACTGACATCATCAGCATACGCAATGGTATGGATGCCTTGGTCACTTAATGTCTTTAACATGTTCTCCATAAAAACATTCCACAATAGCAGTGAAGAGCTGCAACCCTGAGGACACCCTTTTGTATTTTTCACTATCAATTTTTCTCCGCCTTTTACAAAAATTGTATTTCTGCCCTCAAAGTACGACGCAAAATGTTTGACTAATTTTCTTGGCACCTTCACCTCATCCAAAACTCGACCTCTATCCATCTTACGTTGTCATAAGCTCATTTAATGTCTATGAATATAGTCAAAACGTATTTCACTGTCCGTCCGTCTATTGTGTTGATCAGACCGTGCTTCATTGCTTCTCTCTTTTCTGAACCCATATTGTCTTTTATATAATTTGTTCTCCTTTTCCAAATATCTTGAAATTTCCTCCCCCATCCATCTGTTAAGAATTTTCCCGAATGTAGAAGAGTCTCAGGAGTCCAATTTTCCATTCCACCGGAAATTTACCTTGCGTAATGCATCCATTATATATTTTTAAAAGGTACTCCTCATATATATGAATTGTTCTTTGCACCATCTCGTGAGTCACCCCGTCGAAACCTGGTGATTTCTTTTTGCCCATTCATGATATGATGTCTGCCATTTCTCCCTTTGTCATTCTGATTTCCTTTTCTTCTTCCGGTGGTGGATCCCAACTCTGATGGTGCGTTTCTTGAGATAGAAGTTGCTCGAGCACCCGTGTTCCCAGTTCTTCCCATGTTTTGGTCTGCTGTCCTCTCTTGTCACTTATTGCTGCCCAAATTAAGTTGTTTTTCATCTTGTCACTACCTATATCATATGGAACTCCCCAACAACTCTTATTCAAACAAATCTTCTAAATATTCCCTCCAATATTGCCTTTTTCGATCTCTTATTCTTGTCTTGTACTCGCTTCCCTTCTTTGTGTATTCCATCAGTAATGCGTCCACTGCCATTCCTTCTCCTTTCCCTCTTCTATATTTCCGTAATAGTTTATACTTTTTGTAATTTTGGTCAGCTCTGCCGTCCATCAACTGTCACCTTGGACTCCCACTTTCCCTTTTACCGTGCATGCGTATCCTACCTTCAGTAATGTCAATTGCAATCCACACCGTGACATCTGAGTTTACTTCTCCTTTGTCCCATATTCCACTATGGACTCTCTCTTGACTATATAATTCCCAGTTCTTCATTCTGAGTTTTGGTTTGTTGTGTCTCATGAATGGTTCCCGTCCATGTCCAATTTCGTAAATTATTCTTTTATGATCACTTTCTATCTGTGTATCAAGCGTCCAGTCCCCCACCTCTTCTGGACGTAAACCTTTGGTCATAGTGTGTCATTAGTGAAGTCTTTTCCCTTCTTTTTATTGTCATTCGTCCGTATACATTTTCTATTCTCCGGTTATTTTCCATTACAAATCTTTCAAATATTTTCCTTCTTTTATTAGTCAGCCTGTCACCTCGTAACGTAGTGCGTGCATTGCTGTCCATAAGTATCGCAATTTTGTAGTCCTAAAATTCTTTTATAACAATTTCCTCCCGGTCTAGGATATCTCTTATAGTCCCTTCAGTAATTATAATACATATTTATCAAAAGTAATTGAATAACCCCCTTTTGCATTATTGCGGCTTGCATATTATATGTGCAGAATCCTGATAAAACCATTCTCTCTATCTCCTCCGATAACACGTACATGGATGCCCACGGTTTATGTTATTTCATTTTTCGTACCCGGAAGATGATATGGTTGCTCTCCCAATGTGTACGGCTCCTTGTTAAAGACTACGTCGATTCATTCCCGCGCCAATAAACTGAAAAGTTCTCGTGTTCCAGTTACCATCCTTGGCATGTTATGTTGGTATATCCGTAATGTGTCGCCCCTTTTTTACTCGCCATAATCTATTTTCTCTTTTAACTGGCGCACTGCCGTAGTACATTCTCCGCCATCTGTGCTTGTTTCGCAGTGCTCTGCCATTTTCCCTTTCCTTAAACAATTGCCACAGCGTGGTGGTTCCAGTCTCGCTGTACATTCTGAATCATTGTGCCCTGACCCCGCAATGTCCACACGTCTCCATTTGCTCTGTACACAATCTGCTCAAATCGCTGTGACGGTGATATCGGTAGCAGCGAAGTGGCACCACATATTCATCTGCACGATGACTGTAAGTTACAGAATACTTTTCCCTTTACCATTATTCTCTTATATGTTTTTCCTTCTATTTCTAGCACCCAGTGACCTTGCGCTTTGTCCCTGGTTTCAATTCTTTTAATAACTTTTATTACATTGTCTGTTCCCGGGAAGTTCTGCGCACTATCCCCTCTATGAAATCGTCGTCCTCTAGTACCTTTCCTACATTCTTTCACTATCAGCATAGGTCGTCGTCGATATGTGTCCCGCCATGTTAGTACACGTGAATCCTTTACTACTTCCTGAAGTCGTTCTACTTCTTTGTCCGTATTTAGCACAAGTAGAAGTTTGTTGTCTCGTGTCACCTGCCGTCACATCTAGGAAACCTCCAGACCAACCCAATAGGACATTTTCTGTTTTTATTAGTTTTGAATTTAGTATTCCCGCTATTCGAATGCGAAATCGGTGTTCCATATCCTCAAATGTTGTGTTGTTTCATTCTTCCTCCTTTCTTAATTTTTCCCCCAAAATTCTCAAATTCTTCCTTCATGCGATCGGCTGCCTCCCGTAACGTTTGTGCTGAACCTCCCGCAATGCTTCGTAATTTCTCGTCCCCCAAGATATTTACCACCTTTCCGTAATTCTCTCGAAACTTATTCAGTTTCCCTCTCTTCCAAGTGCAAGGACTAATCTCACTGTCCTGTCCACTTTCCCGTTCGCGCTCCTCCATTGTCTCTCCTCTGTACACGTGCTTATATCTGTCAATAAACAAAATTCCTAATATATACCATCTAGTACAATTTTATATATTGTAATTACTTCACTATTCTATGATAATTGGATCGTCGATGATAATTAACGATTTCAAAATAAGCGTTTCCTTGCACGTATTTATTTCTCTTAATACGTGCAGTTAAATTACTAAAAGTTCCTTTCCACTGGCCTATATTTTCCAATACCCTCTGGATAGGATTTATACCAAGGAATGTCTTGAAAAGTAAACAACTCCTTCTTTAGTGGGTCTTCAAATGTTCAGCTTAAGTTACGGGGATCTGTTACTCTATGTCACATCTAAATTTTTGTGAATTAAAAATTACGTAGCATTGCTTGCCAGTGTGTACACTATCTTTTGAACAAATTACGTCGTTGCCACTGCACTCAAAACTTCACAAGCAACGTCTGGAAATCCTCCCTATGTTGAGCATATGGGTCGGTTCCATTTCAAATTTACATGTTCATTCCTGAAGCCAAGCGCTGCCGCATGCTCTATCTTCAGTACCACGTTCCGCGTGAATGTCCTCTTTAAACCAAAATAAGAAATAATTCCAATATTGTACTGTTAAAAACCTTTTACGGCACTTCTCCACAACATGCGCGTGTTTGTGGTTGCTATAACAAAATGAGCTAAACTGGAAATTTCATCCCTCAAACATCATCTTATTCAAGTTTTTTTGACATATTCTATTCAATAAAAATACCAACAGACAAAATTCCTTGGGGGCCGCTAACTCATTCATAACCCGCTATCTACTTTATTTCAATTCAAGAAGGTTGTACCAAAATGAATTCCCAATCCCTTAAGGTTAAGGAATGTCTTGATCCAGAATATGAAAAACGGAACTTATGTCCTGTAAATTTAAGGATGAAATGAGAGGCTGTCTTTTAGGATGGATATGATCGACGTCTTTCTAGGGATGTACCAAATGTAATGAGACTTATTTGATCAGTGTTACACAATGTATGAGTAAACACATTGGAGTGGCCATGTTTATTTGTTTTAAGAAATAATGTAGATTTTACACCAATTTTGTTTTAACACATCCCAATTATCACATGCAATACCTTATAGTTCTCTCTCTTCTGTTAAGGAATATAAATGCAAAGCTTTTATCCTGGGATGGTATAACTTCAATATTGTCAGACATTTGCCAAACTCCTACACAATATGTCTGACAGAATTACTCAATCTTCTATGCCCATCTACGATCCATCAAACGGTTCGATAGCCATGACATTAACAAACACGACCTTTCCTTGATGTTCCAGTTCCATGCGCACACTACGACCTAACCACAACTCATTTTGTTCTTTTATTACCGTTATCTTCGCAACACCTACCATTTATACATATCACCCGAAATGAAAAGAATTCCAAAAGTTCTTGAACCATTTCGTATACCTATCTTCTAAATAAAAACGCTTTCAGATTTTTGCGTCTTGGTGGAATCCATTTCATCGCCTTTTACCAGTCTCCTCTATAACCTTTATTTATTCCAGTTTTCGACAGTATAAAGGAAGATAAATTAATCTCCGCAATTAAATGTTCTAAATAAGAAAAATTGCTTGTATTTCTTCGATTTATCTTCGCCTGCTGGGCTCGTTTTAATCACTGAAAAGTTTGGTACTAATACAAATTATAAAAGTTCGGTACTAATACTGCTCTAGAAGTCACCACTAAATCACTTAGCTCTTGATGCAGTTCTGAATTGTAGGTCTTAACGAATTATTTTGCTTCTGTACGATTATTGTCGTAATACAGTAGGAGATCCTTAACATGTAGTGACGGGTTTCTAAAATTTTTTCTCCTTTTTACACACCTGTTTTGCATATCTACAGCATCGTATAAAGTTCATTTCTTTTTCCTTCGAAAAGTAAGGCAAATGGAATTGCTGAACATATATAGTTAATAAAATACTGAAAGCGAGGGACGTGGAAGAGAAAATTTCACTGTGGGGACTATGTATTAACTGAACTCAAGAGCAATAACAATTATTAGACAAGGAAAACATTTTCGAAGCCATATATTCTGAAATAATGTGATCAGTCATTAGTGATGAAAAGTGCTTTTGTTGCACTACTCTAAAATAATGAATGGAATATCTTTCTCTGTGTATAATGTCCAAGATAAATTAGACAATTGTTTCTACTGTTATGTCGCGGAGGGTTTACTTTTCCATCATCACCATTATATAAAATGAGACACTGAAGTACAAAGTTATGAAAGAAAACTCATAAAAAATAAAGAGATACACAAAATGTTTTGTGAATATGTAGCGAAATCCTTAGATAAAATGCTTCTCTTGATAACAAGTTTCACCATTTTCACTTGTATATGTCAACTGTTTCGTACATTTGACACTTTTCCGTGGACAATTCATTTCGATAAATAGCCGTCTCAGTTATTAATATCCATGTAAGATATATTGATCATAATATTCATGTTATGTTTTCCTTATCATTCTCAGTGCCCTAGCACGTTTGGTATTTTTGTCTTTCTTACGGCTCATTATTCAAAACTGCCATCTTTGTATCACCAAGAATACTAAGTTTTTTAGCGTTCATCGTTGACGCAAACCCAGGGCTTATTTTAGAATAAATATTTACATACATTGAATTAACGTATTACCCAAATTTGTTGATGTTTTTCCAAACCATGTCAGAAATCGTTAACACTTTATAAGATGGTAACTGGTCAGATATGAACATTTTTTAATCAAGTGTCCTTTAAAGCCCACTAATTTGTCGAGAAAATCTTGACGACTGATATTCTTTACAAATCAAGACACGTTAGAAAACTAGGTTACATTCTCGAGTTCTTAGTCGCATCTTGAAGTAACATTTATCCAAATGTTTCCACAAATTAACAGACAGAAATGGGGTTTGCCTTTTCCAACTTGCATCCATCATAGCGTGAGGGCGAGCGAAATAAGAGGTTCCTGATCAGACTAAGACCGGAGTTCGCTTCATAGACTACGGCGCGTATTCTTAGGAGAACCTATTTTAAGTATTCCTCGGTGACAGTGATGCAAATACGGTTTGAAACGTTTCTTCACAGCATGAGGACTGGTTATATTTCATGGAAACATCTTAGGCTTCTTCTAGTGCAATATACTGTGGTTGGAAGCACATCGTATCCCCGGGAAGCCAGCTCCCTGTTTAGTGAGCTACACCACAAACTGTAAGGGCTCTGTGAACAAGATAGTGCCCCGCTGCTACATGCATATATTTCTTCCGTGTACCTACATATGGAAAACATGTGATAACTTTCAACCAGGTGAAAATTGTGACGAGCCGGCAATTGAACCCAGGGCCCTTGGTCTCGGGGGTGTTATCCATTACACTACCCGTTCGCTATGCACAACTGAACACCATTTCAACTCAGGCTTAACAGCGGGAAATCTAACACATCCCCGAATAGGAGATAGGTGAGCCTATTCTGTGTGCCCTTTAGTACCGGTTTTATATATACATATATTAAGGTAGGTTATACATATATTTATTCCATGTACCAACTCGTGGAACATTCCCAACTACACGAATCCTCTTCATGTGCGAAAGTCAAGAGAAGCGCGACGCTGATGTACGGCGAAGGAATTGAAAACTTGTATGCGGAGTTCTTATTTACATTAATTGAATTGAATGTTGCATTGAAATATCTTAAATATATTCTGAGGGAAAAAGTGTACGTCTGTACGGTTCAGTTCTAGATATATCGGGAAAACAGCATGGAATATTACACAGAGTGGTGTATCAAATACGTTTATTTGAACCAGACTCAATATGTAATTCTATCAATCAAAAAATATTATATAAAGTCATGAATAAATCATAATTTTAACTTTTCGTAAAAACACAGTTCTGAGACAGGATTTAAAGGATAATGGAATGATTTTTGTGGTAATAAGGAATTGTAGTTTTATTCTACTAGAAACATTTTTAAATGCTTGAAAGCTATGTTATGTGATCGCCACGCATTATCTACTTCATATATCTGATAAACACGGTGAACTACGGTTGATCACGATTTGTTAAGATTCAGATAATTTCTTAGGGTCACATCCTAGCCATCATGATATGCACATCACGACAGTAATATATGCTGAGATTGATAGAGAATGACTGTACTTTCATATTCATCGAAGCTTGCTTGGAATAGAACACTGAATCATCTCATGGATTCAATGGTTGCTCCGTTTCACTCTAATCGACAATCAGTCAGTATAAATTCCTAATTTATTGTTCAGGAAACATATGGCAGTTTAAATGCCGTGAAAATGTCAAGAGTAAATGTCTCAATGAATTTCTGAATGTTGCTGATAGAAATGGCGAACTTCTAACATCTCTCTCAGGAAAGGAGAGGCAGAGCGTGTATGCCGAGAGACGAGTAAACATTCTCTCCGTGAGGAGTTTCCGAAGTGGTGGCACCGCCTGTAACGATATTTACTAACTTGGAACGACGACATGTTTGCTTCGAAGATGACATAGTAACTTTAACAAAGAACATAAGTTCAGTTAAAAAAATTGAATGAACAGCATTCACATTTACAAGTTTTTGAAATATGATAGGTCGTTTCGTGTCTGTATGAGTAACGTACTGCCATTCGCACGGTACAAAAATTAGCGTGATGCAAGATCCAAATAATATTAGACTGCGTCTGGTCAGATGCTGAGGAAATATATTTCAGGTAGTGAAAACGATAATGTATTACTCGGTCAGTTTATACTGTTTAATAAATGCTGGATTGAATTCGTAACCCATATACGTGTGATTTCACTGGGATAACATTTCTTGATTTTTCACTTAACATTTTCAGGTTAACGTGAACTTGTGCTTTGGTTTACCTGAAACGCGAATGATTGTGAACGTGTTCAAGCTGATTATAATATTTGTAAAATTTGAAGGATACGTCATGTATACTGCAGTGCCCAATCACCCCGATAATGATGTCATGGACGAAAGTCTTTAAAATATTATTCTTCGGAGCTATCTTGAAAAATACAGAGTGCGAGGCTTATCTCAAACTAATCTCAAGCTTTCTTAATGAAAATAATCGACTTTTCGTAATGTCGTGCGAGTTATTTAATTTTATTCGAGTATAATATTATTTTCATTGAGTTAGAAGCCTTACTTAGATATCTAGGTTTCCTAAAATATATTCAATGTAGAGTAGGAAAAAGTTTATAAACCGAACCCTTGCATAAGTTGTACTTTTACGTGAAAATACTCCATGTTAATATACTGCTGCTGCATGTGAAGAGTTAGGACGTAACGTGAGAGTAAATTGCCGCATTGGCATTTTTGGATTCAATTAACACGTAATATTTCCGAGAAATGAGTTTAATTACGTATAATAAATCTAGTTTAATAAATCTAGTTTACAAGATATATGCACATAAATATTGTATTTAGTAATTAAAAGGTGTTTCAATGAGATAAGTAAAATTGTTGTATTCGTGAAATCCGTTGCCTATTATTTCAGTCCGTTCTCAGAAATAACTTAAAATAAACAAAAATTACCCGAAAGAATAATAATATAAAAATAAGTAACACAACGGGAAATGCAAAAAGTATTAGATAATACGAATTAAATTCTAAATATTTATTCTAATAATTCTGTATGCTCAACAATTTAAACTCATGCAATATTATTTACAAATATTTTAAGTGGAATTTTCAGTAACATTCCTCACTAAATTAGAAGAAAATTACAACATAAATATGAAGCACGACAAAAACGAAATTTACACTATAATTAAAAAATATTATTCACTACACTAAAATTAAACTTTAAACATTCGCTTTTGCAAATTGCTCACAAGGTTAGAAAATTAACACTTCGCGATGGTTCACACGTTTATAAAATGCTCAAGGAAGACAGTCATGGAACGATAGGGAGAATATAATTGAGGCGCTTAACCGTTATGTCCATAGATAAAGAAATGATCCCAGAATTTTTGGAAGTGCGGTAAGATGCCGCGGATACGGATGCTGACAGGTTATTTAATATGGCGAAATAAGTTGCGGAAACATTTTACTGTGTATGACAAGTCGTAATGGTTTCCGCAGGTAAGTTACTGCGGGTCTCCATAATCCTATTCTCTTAAGGAGTATTTACCAGTATCCGTTTTCTGTACATTATTTTTCGTATAATACCCGCTTAAAGACGCTTAATTTTGACGTGTATAATTAGAACTACAGAGCCTTCAAGTCGTCGACTGCTGGCTACAAGAAATGTGACTCTGATGATTGATGAAGCCAAGATGAATAAAACCTGCTGGTTGGCACGGAGCCTCGTGATAGACGACAAAAGGGAGTAGTATTAGATAATGGTTAAAGGAGGAGTCACTGTGGGGATGGAAATATGTGGTGGGAGTGTTGACGGAGAAGGGGAGGCAGTTGAACCAGGGGAGGACGGTGTAAAGCCGATTAGCGGGCTCCGTCGGGAGAGCTATGTCGCCATCCGCTACAGTGATTGGTGGGCGTTGGAGACAATGGTAGGCCGTCGTTCAGTTCTGCCTTTCTTTCGCTCGACCACCCTCCCGGCATTCCTCACCCTCTAGCAACCTCCTAACCCTCACTTCCACCTACCCAGACTTCAGAGCGGAAGCCGACTTATCGTCATGCACTTAATAAATAAGTACGTGGCGACCGAAGCGAGCGTGTGTGGCAGGAGTTGACGCAACGGCGCGGGGAGAGAAAGTGGAAGGTATACAAAAGATCTCAGGGAGTTTCGGAAAGAAGGGCGGAGGGAACAAGTCCCGGAGGCAGGAGAGAAGGCAAAGAAACGGGATAAGAAGGACGGGAATTTATGAAAGGGAAATTTGTGAGAAAATATATGAAGAATATTGCGATTCATACAAGAAGGTGTAGAACGCATAATGGTTTGAGAGAAAAAGAATTAAGAGAACAGGGAAGAAACCCAAGAAGAAGAATGAGTTAGAGTGCTATTTCAAAAGCCTGTAAAGAAAACAGATGAGATTCGTATATGATAACAGCGAAGGCGATTACTAAGAGAATTATTCATTGCAAATCAAATGACAAGTGAAAAATGAACATCCAGAGATGATAATGTGAATGAATGCAAGTTATTTCCTCTGAAAAAAATATGTCAATAAGGGTGTACATTTAAGACGTTGAAACCATATTGTTTCCTAGAGAATTTGTGGATAACATCCATTTTAACATCTTCTTGAAACGAGAAAATAAAAAGTACCGCTTACAAAGAATTGTAAAGAAATGCAAAGAAAACTCGTGGACTTATCAGAGAATTTGAATTATTCTTGTTGAATAGCTGCAGGGAGCGCAAGTGATTAATGTTGAAGGGTTTGTTCTAAAAAAATGACTGCAAATGACCTACATTTAGCTCAAACACCAGCGATGGATTTAGATACTTCATGCCTTATCTCAGACTTAAGAGTGAAGTGTAATAACTGGGATGGGAAAGCTCAATCTCAGAATTCAGTGAAGTTATAAGAAAAAGTAGCATACCTTTTACTGGAACCCTATATGTCTAACACTATTTTGCATTGACGAATGTTTTATATTTCTTATTAAATCGTTTTTCATGTCGTGGAACGAACGTCCAAAAAATATCTCTAGACGGCATTGAGAACTGACGCTGATGCTAGTTCTTATTGCAGATCGGTACATACATAAACAGAGCTAATCAAGTGATTTAAATTACTAAAATAATTGATTTAGGAAAATTGTAGGAAAATAAGATTGTTTAATTCAGACTTACATGTAAATACACAAAACACCACTTTTCAGTATTCCAGAATTATTTCACATTGAATTCTGGAATACTGAAGATGTTACCCATTTGAAATTTAAATTGATATAATGAAATATCTCGTGGTTATACACTATAAAAAATAGGAAGTTTGTTTTTAATTTTCCAACTAAAATAAAAGACGTGCAATTATCATGGCAATTCTGTGATTATTCTTTAAGTCCCTACTACTCGGTAAATGCTTATCTTTCAGTAAATAAATTCGCACGACCTTTCATATTTTGCTGTAAAGAGTATCTTGCTCACCGCCACTCAAAGAAACGTTCCATTTTAGAGTGACCGCAGAAAATTCAGCATTGCCCGATAAAACAAAATGAACTCATAGACATCTCAATATTTAATGCAATATGTTTAGATGTCTAGGCAATATTGTTGACATTATGAAAGAGGTACACCCCCCTAACTCGTCAAGGCGTACTTCTAAATATAATTACTTATTTGAAAAGCTTGTAATAGAATTATCATAGATTAACATAACTTTGTTTTAAATGTGAAATTATATCATGACTTGTGTGAATGCGACTTTCACAAAATTATCGATATATCAAATATTAAATATTTGTTTCGTCTAGTAAAAAAATTAGTTCGTGTGATAATGGAAATAGCAAGAAACCATAGACGAAGGCGTAGAAAAAAAAGGATCAACGTAAGAATTTAGTTCATTCAGAATCAAAAAAAAAAAAAAAAATGCCATGTCCTTACTGGCTTGTCAATTATATACCACTCCATAACAATTGTAAATCTGACGAACTAGAAGAGTCAGTTGACCGTCAGTGAAGTATATAATGTCAGTATCCTTCCTCAGAGTAGAACAACTCCTACGCGTCCTCCAACTCGTGATGCTTTCTACGACAGAGGCAGTGCTTCATGCCATTGATGTTCTTATACGGATATGTGGACCTGTGCTACTGGCTAGTGTGCAGTGGAGCGAAGGCGTGAGCGATAGGCGAACGCGTACTGGAAATAATGTGATTTGATACAGACTGCGTTTTCGCCTCGACGCTTTGCTGGATCAGATTTTAACGTGCTTCGCTTTCCGTTTGCTACCACCATGCTCCGAGTTTACATTTCATGTTTTGATTCCACATGTTCCTTTGTATATCGTTTTGTTTGTATATGATACGCTTTTTTCCCATATCATATTTTCTGAGCTTTTTATTCTTGAATTCATCATCGTTCATTTTCTCATATTTACTTCTGGTAATACGTGTAACCTTTCTTCTGAAATGTAGCATTCTTCTTTTTTAACACTTAATGCGAACAGGAGCTTGTTACCAGTGATCGCAATTGAGTTTCCGAGATTACGTATGTTTGATGCACTCTTCAAAGTCTGAAATTTGTACGAGAAAATGTCGATAGTACCCAATCAACATTAATATATTTTAACTTAATTTCAACATCGTGTTTTTGTTTTTAATATTATTTAACTTAATTTCATTGCAGCAATGATGTAAAATATATTTAACTGCTCTTTCACTTCCCCGTTCATTTTATTTGATTGTTTGCACCGTTTTTGAAAAATAAATTTTTTCTTAAGGGTCGAAAACAAATAATCATATTAATCATTCGTTATTCTGGTATTGTAGTCTTTTTAAGACAGCAATTCATGGAGTTTCCTGCCCAGTTTGTTATTTTGAAAACCTCGGCTTTCGAACTGACAACTCGTGACTCATTATTTCCATTTGTGTCACACCAGATTAGTTATTTGATTATTTCACTGTAGGTTCTATTGTAGGTTAACATAGAATATGAGTTCTGCACGTGTGAATGGAACCATAAGTTTCGTGGAATTATGTTGAATTCAATTATAGCGGAACAAGATTTGCTAAATTCCACTCTTGGGATTTTGGCTATTTGCCCTATTGATAGTTAATATTCCTAAAGTATAAAACACGGGCAAAGCTCAGTAGAGATATACATGTTACCTATTTTCACAGGATTTAGGGAGAAGCCCACTATAATTTTAATTCAATAATGCAGTTGCGAATATGAATATGGGATTAGCTTAGTAACAAACGCGGTTTTCTCCATTCAATCAATTTTTTCAGTATCGACTATAAAAGTCTTGTTGCTTTACAAAGAAGCTGGAAAAGCAGTTTTTTTTGCGACAGTTACTTCTAACAGTCCAATTCCACCTTATATTCAAATTAATCTTGATATATATTAGCAAGTCTTATGACATTGTAGACAAGACACAAGTATACGCCATACTCTTTGAAACGATGTGAAGATCGGATCGTAATTTGAAAGTTGTAGTATTGTCAGAAAATGTGGTAGAGGGGTCGGTTGCGTTGCTTTGGTAACTAAATGTAAAAGCAGTGTTCAGACATATTAATCATCAGTTCGAACATAAATCTCAATGTTCCAGTGAAGATATATTCGATTCTGATGTCTGAAATATAATAGTTCTTTGATGCTGAGATTGAAGGTATAAGGTCATAAAATAGGTCGAAAGGAAATATTGTGCATATTGATCTTCAATATTCGAGTGGTATAGGTATCTATATATCTTCGAAACCCTGGTCATCAGTCGTCGCGAGTTAGACACATCTGTTTGATGCTCTGTAAATTGTGTGAAAAAGAGCACTGTAAATCGGTGAAACCGATTAGTTTGTTACAAAAAGCATTTCATTAGATGATGTAAGATGTATGCAGTACATGAGTATAAACCAATGGGTTCCACCGTCCAACCGGGGGTGCGCATCGCTATCCTCCCACTTTCTTCCGTGAATGATAACGATAAGACGGTAAACGCGATAAGCATGAGGATTTCTTTGGTGTATTTGCACACCAGAGTGTAAGTTCCCGAGCAGATTTCCTTATTTTACAAAAAAAAAGAANACGAGAAAAGCGCTGTAACATAACCCTTTACTTTCAAGGGAAGGTATAACGTCTCCCTCACGAAAGGGTTGGCACAGAAACCTCCCGATATGTAAAAGTCTAAAAAACACATGGGAATACTCTCGCTCTAAATTTCACGATATTTCAAAAAGCAGAAGTTATGTTAAGTTCAAAGAACTGCGCTGCTAATTTTTCATAGCAGAGTAGTTTGCGTTATCCTGGGATTCTCCCCAACAGGAAAAGAATATATGGTCTTAAAGACCTTAGTACAGTTTGGGAAACATTTATTGACACTTTCGAACTATAGTGACCAACTAAAAAGAAATCAAGAAACTAAAAAAAATCTAGGCAACCAGGTCTATTGATAGGATTTGATGGTAAATCATGAGAAGAAAAATAAGGAAACTAAATCAAAATCTACTTTGCGACGAAGTGAGCACTGTCCAGAAATGTTTAAAACTAAATTCAAATACGGTGGCGCGTTTCGATGATAATTGATGATAATGACATATAACAAGAAATATTTCGGGACTTCCTAATAGTGCGATTTATTACATAATATTGAGTGAAATCTACTCTTATATTAATAAACATGTTGCTTAACTTCTTGATATTTTTATTTCATTTTTCTAAAATCATGTGAAATATCCTTTTTATAAAATATATTCGTTGTGAATGAATTTCTTTATAAATTGAATTGAGTGGTTTAAACTATTTATACGAATATAAAATGTAATATTATTTGTGGTATATTAACCGAAAAATAAATTAAAACCGATTCCGATAAAGATGAAAAAGTCTTATTTGATAAAAACATCATTTTCAGGAAAAGTTTTAGAAACGAGAATATTAATTTATAATGTATGCAAAGGTTTGTGTCAATAATTCATTTATTATGCAGAAAAGCTTAATGAAAAACACAAATTTAATATTACCTAACAAACAGTTGACACTTGTTTGCGAACGGAATTTTTAGCGTATTTCGTATTTCGGGAGTCAATCGTTAAAATAATTTGCATAGAGTGCTGGATACTAGTGGCCATGGATTCCCTTGTGTTCACTGGTTCAAAGGTTGTATATAATATACAAATTGCTTTTGTTGCAGACCGCAACCTGTCCGCGGAGAATTAATCTATTCTAGTATAATTTTTTAAAACAAGGTATTTGCATTGATTTGTTCGAGCATACTGCGCAAGATTGCAGATAATTAGAACAATAAAATGTAGATAGTTTTTTCAAAATCACATTTTTATGGGTAACAACCCCATACATTATTAAGAAAATAGGTAAACATGAAAATCTGACAATTAATTGTAACATTTTGTTTGTTATTGTACGTGTTAATGTCAATTAAACGTTGCATTTAAAACTAATTTTCCACATTCACCCTGAGCTATAGGCCTGAGGAACTTCTTCTGACACCGATATTTAAATTTCTATTATTTCATTGTAAACTCCCTTGAAAAAAATTGAAAGGAGTTGAAGGAAGTTGGGTCAGATAAATCCTTGAAATTAAGTAATTAGTTTAAGAAGTACATAAGGGCGACCCGTGGCGCAGTGTGTAACGCGCTCGCCTTCTACCTCTGGGGACGCCGGTTCAAACCCGGTCCGATCCAAGTAGAATCCGAGGTGGTGGACGGAGCGGTGCTCGCGGCAGGTTTTCTCGGGGTTCTCCCGTTTCCCCTGCCTATCATTCCACCACAACATTCACTCATAATCATTCACACCCATTTCATTTCATAAATCACCGCTTCAGGGGAGGTGCGTCAGAAAGGGCATTCGGCACCATGAGTATTCCCCAGCCAAAAATCCTAAGAAGCATCATATCCACCCCCATCTGAGCCGACCCCACATTAAGTGGGAAAAAGGCTAGGAAGAAGAAGAAGANAAAAAGGCTAGGAAGAAGAAGAGTTTAAGAAGTACATACATTTTTCAGTAAATACGAAAAAAGTGCTCCGGGCGAGGAGAAAGTTCTTACATATATGTTAAGATAAAGAAGTAGGGAACTAAAATGTCTGAAAAATTATTTCAGGAAGCAAACAAATTCTGGATCTCTGGCTTAAAGGAGAGATGTTTGGTGACGAGGGCTTGCTATACTCGTAATCCATGTGCACCTCTAAGATTCTGTCGAGACGAAATACTCTACACACGATTCAAACCCTGAATGTCGCAATTGTGTATGAAGATAAATCGGTCTAGCTGTTACCAATGGAACTTAATATATTCAATATATTTAGTAATATCGAGTTTGGAATTCACATGGCAAAATTTCTGGATGGATCGAAAGTGACGTTTTTAAAAGATTGGAGTTAACTATATTTACATATCAATTGTCTGGTACAATTTAAAGCAATTCACGATATAAATGCAACTGAATAATGATACTAATTTGTGAATACATTATCCATGATCACGCAATTGGAAATGTAATTTGGATTTGCTGTGTGAGAGGTGAAGTAAAGGGTGCGCGTTTTGAGTGTGTCTTGTTCCTGTGACGTTCTCTCCCACCTCGCCTCTTCACCGCCGCTCGCATCGCAGGCCATCCTTCTCCGGAGACAGCTCCTTCGTTGCGCCGCGACTCGTCCCTGACGTGCTCCTGCACAACCTAATTCTGTTATGTCGCTAAGGAGCTGATTGTAGGGCCTGTTACCTGACGAAGGAAGACGGCCGTGCTGAGACACCGATGAGCCCAACAGTCACTTGTGGCCCGGTGACGTAACGGAGATGCTTCAAAGCGAGGCAGTGTTGCCTCACCATTCAGAACGTCTCGGCTATTTAACGCGAATTTTCTATACAAAGTCACATATTTGTTTTATGTATTACATTTAATGGATGTATATTTTTGTACTAAAAGGTATTCTGGGTTCCAAAATTATTTATTGTTCTATCAAAAAATGTTCGATTTGTATGATACTTAGAAATTTATTTAATGTACTACCATTAAATGCCAAATGAAACAATCATTAATAATTAAGTCTGAAATCAAAACTATAGAAGAATATTGTCAACCCCTCTCAAGAGACAGTATATTTCATACGTATCAAACTGGAAGTGGACTATTCCTGGAAACTATCAGAATTAGTGGATACAAAAGTTCCTCATATTTGGAATTATTTCTCAAAAAAAAATTCTCAAACAATTTTGTATCTTCTTTTGTAAAACATTCATTTATTTTCTCAATCGTATATGGATTTTTACTTTTAATTTTTCACATTCTGAAGTGATGTCAGATACAAAGACGTTAAAATATACCTCTCCTCATCAGTAGTTTTTGTGAAAGTTTTTTTTGCTTTTGAATATTTTCTTACTTTCTTCAAAAAAATTCGGGTGATTTCTTATCTAAATCTGGGTGTTTAATTTGATGGCAGTGTCTTCAGAGTGTTGATGGTTTCGTAGCATCATTGGACAAACACTGAGAACACCAAGTGATCACGGATCCAACTTACAACCAGGTTCTTAAACAAAATCTAATTTCAATTAGCTTGAATTACATTTTGTCGATCTCTTCAGTTTTATTCTTGTCTCCACCTCCGGTATGAATATTTTTTCTAATAGACTGAGGCTGTTCTAATTCATTGATTATTTTACGGTTAAAGTAAGTACACGTATCATTATCTACATTTTCTTTTGTCGTATAAAAGTAATGCAAAATATATCTGTTGTTTTCACTCGTGATATATTTATGCAATTTGAGTCTAAAACAAAAACGAATCATTTTTAATAAAGTGGAACTATTTTATTCTATTTTTAATGCATTACGTAAGCAGGATGTGCCTCGTATGCAGGTTTGTAGGTTGGAGATGTGGATGTTGTAGAAATATTGTAACAAACCCTCCTGATGGATGGAATATATCCAAAATGTTGGTGAGTTATATATTGATTTTGTTTCTTTTGACTCATTCCTTAAGATATTAATCCTTAATACCAAGTGGTGAAGAATTATGTCACATTTTATACCATGTACAGTATGTAGGACAAAATATGCATACAGTGGAGTTTTGTGATTGTAATTCTTCCTTATAACTAACAAATTTCATGAAGAACAATTCTAACATATTTTATTTTGTATTATAAGTTTGTGAGAGTGAATATGTGAGTCGGAATCACTAAAATGTCTAGACGCGAATGCTACAAGAGCTCTAATTTAAAGTCATACACATGTACAGTAAAAAATACCCTCAAATCAAGTAATACTTGCCAAAAAAGTGTATCTTATTGAAAAATGAATCAAAACCCATGGATGAGAATATACACTGGAGGGGTGAGTTTTGTAACGGTCAAAACAAAACTGAACTTTCCCGAACGTTCGTCTCAATCAAGTTTACTCTGGTGTTTCGCAGGTCTCGTATTGTTTCTCCCTTTGGTAGGTATTATTAATTATTAAAGTGAAATTTAACCCTGTGTCAGGTGTTTCGTATATCTCGTATTTGCATCCATATTTCCTTAGTCTTTTTCGGAAGGATGGGCATATTCCTGCTTGTCATGAAAATAGTGGAAAGCGGAAACTGCAGACCGGAAATTGCCAACAGAGATCACATGGATTGTAAGGTTGTGAGAAGCTTCGCAAAATGATGTGAAAGCACGCATGAAAGTGCTGAATAATTTATTGGTAATAATAAAACAATTATATATGAAGAAATATTTATCAGAAAAAAATAATGCAAAACGTTTCTGGGGACCACCAGTTGGCGGCCTCTGCTCTACCCCACGAACCCAGCCGAGGGGCCCAGTAGTATTCAATCAAAGCAGATGCACTCCTGCAGGTATTTATCTAAGATGTAGCAAAATAAGGTGATATAATAAGACGAGAGAACGGTAGAAATAATAGAAAGAGGATGGAAGAAAATAGTAAAGGAAAAACTAATAGACGCGTTTGAATTTATCGCTTTTTTTTTGACAACGTTTGAATTTATCCCAAAGGTGCGATTTGCAAAGAAAAATTGGAAAGGGTTCTAGCCAGGGTATGAGATGATGCAGTTGATAATAGGGTACGGAAATACAAATATAAAATATTTTGAAAGATTCAATGCACGAAATAGTGGAGACGGTGTTTGCGGAAAAGGAGTAGAAACAATTGAACACATCATATGGAAATGTGAATTATACGCTGCCGAAGGAGCACATTATCTGAAGAGAATGAGGAAGAAAGATGCACCAAATATACAAGAAAACAAGATGATAGACAACGAAGGGAAATGTTTTCAAAGCTATGTAAAAGGAATTTGGAGAATAAAGTAAGGATTACAAGAATCCTAGATAGTAGATGCTGTGAGAGGGGAGGTATGAGAAAAGAAAGACAGAACAACATTAATACGTAGTAAGAAGTCATGGAATGTCGCAAGATGGAGACGTGACGTAGAAACCAAAGAGAAATGTATAGTTTATGTATTATTTAAATAAATTAAAAACGATAAAGAAGATGTAGAAGCGTTCATAGAGATACTGGAGTCTCCAAAAATACCAGATTTGCAATATAAAAGCTGCAAGGTACATCCATCCGCAACTGGTAACAAAGTTGCAGGAGAAACCAGACACTAGCACCCGAAGTGAGCTGAAACGAGCAGCTTGGTTTTCGTAATTTTCTTTACTTCTATGGCAAAATCTCAGTATTTTAAGCAAAGAATAATGTAGACCGCATACAAATATTTTTGCTCTAGTAATCTCTCGGCACATTTCTTTTTAGCAGCTTAGTTCAGTCATTCACCCTTTTTTATGATAGCGGCGCTTTTTTGCTGCTGCCTTTGTCATTATGGTTTCCTTCTGCACCGCGTCAACAATCCTGTGCACATTGAAACATCGATGACCTCTGCTGCTTCACTGTGGCTCGTGCTACTGCTGCTGTCGTTGCTCCTAACATGTCCCCTTGCTCACAATCCCTTCCCCCCACCCCACCCCATCCCTCCGCCACCCGCTACGCCTCTTCCACGACCCGCACTGCTCCCGGCACCAACACTCTGCTCTCGGGAGGATCAATGACGTGCGGCCCCGTCACTAGCAGACACGCGCGATGTCCTCGTCCAAGTTAAGGGGTGGAGGTTCGGGGCCGGAATGATAGTGAGCTGCGATTAGGAGACAAGTGGCAATCTGGGAGGGGTGAGGAGAGAACGTTGGGATGCGATGAAATTGGGACTGCATTCTTCCAGAGAATGAATTGCACGACAGTTCAATATAATGAAGATACTGCGAATTTAATTTTCTCTGTGACAATTATTTTAATTAACGTTATGATTATTTATCATATACTGTCCTATTTCAATGGTTGTGTGTTTTAAGTATAGAAGAATGTTACTTCATTAAATAGACCATTCCATGTTTCTCTTTCGTGACATGAGTTCTATGGGTTTATCATTTTCCTTTCCTACCCCCTTCAGATCTCAGGATGTGCCAGCATTCCTTAAAATATTTTCTTCAATTTCGATCGACACGTAGTATGTTTACGTATAATAATGGATGTCTCACTAGTTATTTCTTGATTCATGGTTTCGTTTAAGAAAAGTCACAAACAAACAATCAATCAAAGAAAGATACAAACAAAATGCCCTTATTTTTGGAAATACATGCATATTTTCAAATCTAGATTGGTAAAAGTGCCAGAGAATGTGGGATAGTTAAAATAAATGTGTGTATCAGTTTATTCAATGTAATACTCACTTGCACAATATGAACACAATTTCACTACCTTCTTTTAATACTAGTCTCCCTTAAAGAAACATTTCAAGTAAAGAAGAACCCACAATATAATTTTGATTTTTTTGTGAAAAATGTGAGGTTGATAACTTGGCAACTACTAATGTGTCCTTGCTTGGCAAATAGGAGAAGCAATCACTCATCGTGCAAATAGTGGTCGCTAGAGAAAGGGAAAGGAAACCATGTATTGATTGGTTAGATAAAGCAGAGCATGTTATGCGTAGATTTGATTCCGGGATTGAAAAATTTGAAAACTTCGAGGTCAGTTCAATGGCTTGTAATCACACTTTGCGCAAGAATTGAATGTATGAGAGATGACTAATCGGCAGGAGAAGATCCCAGCATGTTGTCGCGCGAATTGTTAAGAAGATTCGTGCTTCGGCGAGGACTTGCTTACTGACCAATCACTGTCCTATCAAATTAATAGGTATCTACTTTTATGAACATTTTGCAGGAAAACTTTTTGAAGGCAAAAAATTAAACATAAAGTATTAAATTATTTTGAGCGACAAAAATAGTAAGCACATATATTTTTATTAGGCTCTACTAATGAGAAATATGTGGGGAAATATTGGCATTTTGGGATTGCATTACCTTAAATGAATAAAATAAGTTTACGTTTTTATTTAGTACATGGCTAAAATAAAAGCTTGGTTTTAAAAAAGTTTTTATTTACTATTTTATACTTTTGAAAAATAAAATTTGTTTATTTGTTATAACAGTTAAGCTTGCTGGTACAGTAGTTCACAATGCTAAAGAACTTTTTATACATAAAATATTATTTAAGTAGCGATCGTAACGATAATATAAGAATTTCCTTCACTGTTAGTGACGATAAGAAAAATTATGACGATAGGCGTAGGTTATGCAATTCGTTATTCCTATTTGCATGATGAGACGCGTTTCATTTCAAGGGACGCTTCCCGGAAATAATCAGCTGCGAGTTATTTCGGAATAAAATCATAATTTGAAACATTAAAAACGATTTTATTTGTGTTAGGTATCATATTACTGCATTGTCATCGGGTTTGTTTATGTGTGCAAAATTACAGCTCTATCGGTGGGGGAGAACTGGTTTAAAATTCAGTTGCAAGATTTAGCCCAAACATGCTAATTAGCAAACTTACAGGTGAAGTTAAGAAACAGGTGTAAAACGTTTAATAAGAAATGTAAAAATTCAAGATGAAGATGAAAATACTGTTTGTAATTGCATGTCCTGACCACTGGTTTTCCGTCGTTCCCTGCGGCGCTGAACGAACAATGCTTCTTGTTGTGTTATCTTCTCTCTTTTTATTAAATTTAGATTTACGGGCTCACCAATGCCAAGGTCACTAGAGCCCTATTGTCTTAAAAAAAAGTAATTTATATATACTTATATAGATTTAACTTCCACTGTGCATATTTTTAATAGAATCAACATTACAAAAGGATATCGCTACTCACGCAGAAATCGCAGAAAACGTGGTTTGTCTTTTGACGAGAAGAAAAATTATACAAGAAGAATTAATGGATTAGTACCAACTCCATTAAAACATAAAAACATATCACAATTAAATTAAATTAATGTTGTCAAATAATTTAAAAAATTTTTCAATAATATGTGGTAAGAAGAACTTGATCAATTTTTAAAAATCTAGTAGAGCTTAACAGCCACCCCAAATAATTAAAAGTCCCTGATTATTCACTATTTTCCTAATGAAATTTCTAATCTCTTTAATGATTCAATGAACTAAATAATTTTTTCGCATGTTGAGACAAAATTTCGAAAAAGAACCGCAATAACATATCAATGCACCGCTGGACGATCTCTTTCTTCTCAGTTTACGAACAGTTGTTTCCATTCCAAGGAAATGCAATTAAAAAAAAGAGACCTTTACTATACCTCTGATTATAGACAACTTTCATGTAAATTAAGTGAGAGATATAATTAACTAACTATGACAATTATCTCAAAACTCTTGACGACTGAAAATAAAAAGAAGAAGAAAATATGATTCATTGAAGCAATGTTTAGTTTTCGAGATACGCTATGGAAAAACCAAAATTAAATATTTTGTTAAAGTCTGTTTTCTTTCTTTGACTCACCTAATAGATGATGAAATACATAAGACGTGTCATGACTCCTCAATGTGATGTAGAAACTACTTATGAAACATGAAGCAATATTTCGCGAATATACAAACTAAACCAGTGGAAGACTAGTTCATGTGAAAGTCGAAAAATGTGTTTGTATCTCTAGAAACCATGAATCCAAGAATAATCTTTAAAATATATTGGGAATAAGTTTTCTAATACACACAATACTCTTTTGGAAATAATGAAATCTCGAGAGAACCCTAATTCTTACGGGAAAGTAAATGGTCAACATATTTAAAATATTTTCTTCTGTTTTTTTAAGTTAATTTTTAAAATAAGTTTCGACGACCGAAATGGTCACAAAAATAACGATATTTTTCAGGCTGCCTCCAGGAACGCCACTAAAAGTAGTAGCTGGAGTGACCGGCAGATAGCAACTCATTAAGAAAGGATCGTTTCACATCAGTTCCACAAAGTCAATGCTAAACGATCTTTGTCTCTAGCCTTCGAGAGTTACACATTGTTACTCGCCATGTTTATCTAACGTTTCATCATGGTGGGAGAGAAAGAAAGAGAAACAATGCAATTAACAAAGTGATTATGTTTCTAAAACGGAATTACTTCTTATAAAGCGTCAAGGAAAATTTACATCTTGCACTCTTACAGAAAACTGACACAAGTTTATTGAAATTATTTATAATATCGGAGTGATTTTCTAATCTATCCGTGTTGTTTTTGGAATTTTCAGTGAAACCAACGCATGAAATAACTTTACAATGTGAATACCGAGGGGCAAATTCCTGGCAAAGATTTGGAATTCCATGGACACTACTAGGTCCCTAAGAGGTACACGGTCCATCAATAAGCCATGTGCCGAGTTCTGACCAAGGCAACAGCTCATCATCACAAGTATTGGACTGGTATCGTTTAATGAAAGCTCTCAATAGGATCTCTATAATTTTAACTTTATTGATATTGTCAGATCAGTCTTTATTACAACAGTAACCTTGGTGTATCGATTCAAGTTGAATGTTGTACCAAGATAATATAGAATTAAGTATTCCCCTGTTTACTATTTATTTATTTCACGTGTTCAAACCAATCAGTAGTTTGATTTGCTTACTTCAATTGTATCACTTATTTCTCATGTGTTCGGACCAATCTGCATTTGTTTCATGTGTTTATTTTAATAGGAAATAATAAATGAGAACTTATTTCAGATGTACTTTAATTAATCAATATGTAATAAACTAATGTAAACAACACGTCTCTTTCTGTGTATTATTTAATAGCTAACAGTTCCTGCTCTCAGCTGAGAGGTAAACATTATAGGGTGCAGCTACCAAGCACCATGTAAACAAAGAAACTGATGGCTACTGATGGCTACGAAGCGAAACGGTTATACAAAACTATTACTGCTAATACAACATAAATGCGACCCCTTATGTGAATAACCCTCAACCCTAGCACTTAGCTTAGACGCGTTCTTTCAAGTCTATTAAATTCGTTAAGCATTTCATAAGAATTATATATAATAAATACATTTATATTCACATCTGATTAATCGTTCACTTCTTCGTTACCACAATTTATGTTAGGTTACTCTCGAGGATCGCGGATGTCAATGCTATCGTCCAGCTACAAAAATGCCCGAGTACACATTACATGGGCTGGGAGAATTGCTATGGATGTTAGCTCAACTCCTGCATATGCTTCCCTTCTGCCGTGTGATGTAACCCTAAATGCCACCCTCCCGGTGGCATATGATACGGTCTATGAATAGGAGGCCATAGCACGGAGATATGTTGCATATAAATTTTGTGGATTATTCTCTTCTAAGAACAGAAATTTTGATCTTAATTTGCTGCGGGTGAAACAGGCCCAAAGAGAGCCATGGAATTAATGTGAGCAATTTGCTCAGAAGAAATTACAAATTGGGAGTGCAAATACTCACAGAAAAAGATTGGTAAACAACATTCACCTAGTAATACGAAGCGCCGATATCTTGTTAGCCAGTAATTAGGGTAATGATTATTTCTTTTTATTGTTTTTCGTATAAAAAATAAAATTTTTGGACCCAGGAACAAAAAGAATTCCATTTATTGAACAACAGTCGGAAAAAAGATGTTTTTAGAAAACACAAACTGATTAAACTCTTTACTCTGTATTCTATATAGTGGATAAACGAAGTAATTGAAATTGACAAAAATCTCGTCTACTATAAGTTTTGTATCATGAAGTATTCTCTTACAAGGTCGTTTACAATAATATTATAATAGACAGTAATTGAACGATGCCCATTTGGATAAAGTGATAGATTCTCAAACTTTTATACTTGTAAACGTTTAGAGGTAGAACGTAATTACAGGGTCCTTGCAGAGCAAGTTATATTTAATTAGCAAACCTTGTCAGTTGCACTAAATATATGGGAATAACGAGTGTGGTTTTATCAACATCAAGTTAACTCCAGAGAGTGATTTTCTTCCCCTCTTCATCTACAAGAAGCAGAGAGTAACGCAATGGAGTTATTGGTTGACAAAAAGTTGACAGTTTTGAGGCATTGTGCTACTCGAGGTACAAAATGTACCCAGGAATAAGAAGTGTAATCTTTTTAGTGATAAATGTGGTTCATTTCACTTATACTCCCAATTTCAGAAGACTAGTGTATTTTGTGCTATTCATTATTCTAACATGCGATCCGGTTTTGGATCATTATAATATTGCGAGGCGTGCAATTCCACCTGTTAAGTTAGATAATGTATTCGTGTAATATCATTTATCTGAGAATTCAGGGTTTCGCCATTTTTGTATAATTCTGTCGCCTTCCTAAGCAAGGTACCTCCTTTAGACACGTGCATTTTTACGCCAAGAAATGTACGGTTACCGTTATGCCATCTGTCGCCTCATCTGCACCGGGAAATCAAGAGAAGCACTCAACCACTTGTGGTGAGAGCACAGAACGGAGCCGCATTAACGGAACGGTGCTGGATTGCTGAACGCATCCAGTCCTGGATTCCAGAGCTAGTTCATTGACGCAGCGTTGAATGGAGTGTTGGTGAAAAACAGACGCAGCAGCTCGGTGTCCACAATGCAGTACGCCTCGCTCCTCGCAGATCTCGAGATTGGTGTAATGAATACGCGGCGAAAAAAACAGATGAGCGCGTGGGTCGGATTTAAGGAAATGTTGAATTCGTATCTCGCTGAGGCAATTCGTTATTAATCTGTTAATTGATAGGTGAGGGCCGATTTGATAGTGGTATACTATAAGTGAAATGTTATGTGACTTATTCAGTTTCAGCTCGTAAATATCTGTTCCCTTTTGTCACGGTCGTTATGAAAAGTACTGAAAAAGAACGACAAAACACAATTGGTTTCTATTTCCAAGTGGAGTTTAAGTAGTACTCGATTTTCAAGCAATCTTGATAATCATGGGCTAATTTTAATGAAATAGAATCACAGAAGTGATAAGGATTTTTTACCATTGGAAAGTTGACTGTACGTGTGTATATATGTATGTGTGTACGTACGTATTTCTCGTTTCGGCCAACTAAGGACCTCGGTGACGAGTGTCAGTAAGGCTCAGTTCTGAGTGAGTTTACTCATAGTCACATCGTGACACATTTTGGGGGAAACAGCGTCTAGATAGAATCTAGATTGCTGTATCCGAGTATTACAACAGCGGTTGAAAACCGCAGAGGGTGCACTGCTCATACACCACAGTTACATGAACTGAGTCAAATAAATGAAAAGCTACAAATTATTGACAATATGAATAGAATTTGAAAATGTGGATTTGTGATAAAATAGAACATCTGTTATACCTTAAGGTACTCTGTTGTTCTTGAACTTCCGAATTGTGGTCAACGTTTATAATTTAAAATAAATTCATAAAAAATAATCATGCTTGTTTTTTGCTGAATCAAAATTAATCTTGTTCGTCATCGGGACATGAACCACTTGTGATCAAACATTTGAACAAAAGGAGTATACTTTGTCTTTATATTCCATTCTTCATTCTAAATTTTAATTTTTTCCGTTATGAATATTATTTTATTTCTAAATTGGCAACAATAATGACAGATGTTCGGGAAACGGTGATAATGTTGTCATCGATTATTATTTTTTCGTATATTTTAATACAATGTAGAGGTTTTCGACGTGACTAAAATTGTTTTCCACGTTTCCAGCTGATAAGCCGGGATTATTGGTTGAATAAAAGCTATCGTAATCCAAGATGTAGGAACTTTTCTCGGAGTAGCAGAAAAAAAGAAACTTTACTTCTGATTGATCGACTTATTGCGACCAAATGAAGAGGAAGCAAAAACATATGAGTCTAGCACTTATATGAACACCTATTGTAATAAAAGTGAATTCAAGTGTCTATAACATCGAAATCAAGAAAAGTACTCCACGAATTGATCTAAAATTTGAAAGAAATCTTCTTTAGGATTGTTGCAAGTGCAGTGTAAAACATTAAACTTACTTGCTTTCTAGTAGATGTAGAACTTTACTGACATAATTGGTGACTCACGTTTACTGATATGTCCGCTAGAGAACATAAATGATGCATGAGTCGCAAAAATCACGTGAATGGTCGTCATGATATGGTCGTGAAAGCAAAATAATACAATAGGTTAATGAACATTGTTTTCGTTCACGTAATCTGAGAGCGAACTCAAAACAAAGATTTCAGAGGATCTTAGAATTGTTATTTGTTTATTGAGCATTTTGTGCGAAGTGTATTTCCTTTGCTTTGTTTCCGCAATTGTTCGTATGTAAGTCTGTGCACATCGAATTCTATCGAGTTCAATTATGGAACTTATATTTTGCACGTTTTCTCCGTTAATTCTTTGTAAGATTTGAAATTAACTAGCATACAGGATGTATTTTATGAAAGTACGGAAATACAGACTCATGATTTTAACAAACCCGGACATTTTAGGGAAAAAGAGCGAGCCTGCAATAATGAGAAAGTAAAGAAAAGCACTTTGAAATACTCGTGTACAAAAATATGGTTAATTCTATTATAGGTCAATGCCACTAACCTATGAATAGTAGTTTATTGTTAAAATATTGATTTAGTTTAATATGTGGGCTGGTTGACCCACTAACTTAATCTTTTCACTGTTATACTTTGTTGCACGACTTATTGTCTGAAACTCTCAACTATTGCAGGTCTAAGATGTTCCTACTGGTAAATTAATACGTAATTTCTTTGTTACGTTATATTTTAAACTGTGGAATTAGTTCATAGCAATTAAAATGACCAATTTGAAAAATATTATTGCTATGAAGGTTTAATATTTAATACTTGCATGGTAAGAAACACAAAAACGAACAAGAAAAAAATAATTTTATTATTAAGAAAATTATGTTAATTTAAAACAATTCTTCCCCGCTCTTGAGTCAAACCGATGAATGTCTACGTGATCAAAATAAACTTTCTATTCAATAAATTCACGCTTATTTCCAGATTCATTCCCTCTTCCTGTTTTGTGAGAGCCTTCTGGATACACTACAGCTACGAGAAACTCATAGTAGGTGGCAAAACAGCAAAAATGCGAAAACGTCTCTCACACACACACTATATACATAACTAAGGTTGGTTGTTAACTAATTGACTTACCTATCCCACTCCGCAACTCGACTGGATGCATTCCATTATGTAAGTAATTAAAATTTATAAGGCCGGGGTTCGGTCCATTTTATTATCATGAAATATACTTAATTTCTTATTCAAAGAAAACGCAACTTCGATAAAATTGGTTTAATTATTCAACACGTGGAATACACTTAAATTATGCCCTATGTTACTCATGCACACACTTCCCCAACATATTCGCAAAACAATCACACGTGTAGCAACCATAACAATTGGTTTTACTTTTCATCCAATTACTAATAGTGCTGGTTAATTATTAACTTCCAGCCTAGATTTAATTTAAACATGATTACACAAAATTATGAATCATCAGCAATAACTGATTGTCTTTGATGATTATATTTAATTACACATTGATGAGCGCCACAAGAGCCTTTGGCATCTTTGCACAAGTATGTCAGTTCACTGCCCCTTGATGCTATAGCAAATGCACTGGATGCAGCCAGTCATGCTAATTACCTTACAGTTTGTAATTGAAGGTGGACCACCAGTTGTCAAAACGACGTGGACGTTTCGAGTTTTTTAAGGATGAATGACCCCGGGTACTGCCAGACCATTCACTTCTCCGCCCCGAAGGTACCATTCACCTTCACCGCTACCAGAACCAGACGACCCTCAGCATAGTGTTACGAGATACCATTGCAGTTGTTATCAGCTCAACTTGACGACGTGTTAATGGCGTTAATCAAAGTTCATGGCCATTTACTTTTCTCAAAATGTTGATGTCATCCGAACCGAAAACTTATGCCGGAGATCGGACAACACTTGAAAATACAATCAATCGACAATCACTGAGTCACCTAAAAAAACCAGTTCATCGTATCATATCAAAAATTCACTAAGTCCTCGCTCAGAATAACTCAGCTAATGACGCTGATGAGCGACTCGGATAATAATGATACCTGAACATCATCTAATTTCATCATGAACGACTCTGAATAAAAGATAGCTGATTGATAATAATGAATATTCTCTAGAGCGAGTCTGCTCCCTTCCTTAAGTAGGCCTCTCTACCACTTAACGTCCCGAAAACTTGAGAAGGCCCCACCCTTCTTGACGTCATGGTGTTCTCCGGTCAATAATTTCTCTTTTCCATTCCACGTGGAGTATTTTTTGTTGGCTAGTCTAGAATGACATGTATTTGTTTTGGACGAATAGCAAGGTTTGATTATCACAATACTTCATTGTATCCGAGATCTTAGTGTTTTTCCTATTGAGCCCCTTTATAAGGCATACGCAGTCTCATAACACTCATCTTTCCGCAGGGCAATATTTAATACTAGAAAGTTACCCTCGTCCCTCTTTGTTCTTGCCAGTGACACTTTATGTCAATGCCTCTGTCCCCCGTCATTGACACTTCTTTCCATTCTAAACCCCAGATCATCTTTTACGCAGATGTTTTCTGGCCCCTCGTTAATGCTGCCTATCGTCAATCATCTTTCGTTGTGGACCCATGAGCTTCGTTGCTCGACAGTCAAACCTACTTGTTTACAACTATGTCCTGCGTCTATCAACATTCTTACAAATGGACTCCTTCACCCGGAAATAGAGCCTTACAACGTATCTTCCTTTTTCTGTCGTTTTTGTTTGACCTTACCTGTGGTTCTGGGCACTATCTCCAAAATAACCCTAACCTTCCTCCCGAATTTCTACAGTAACTTTCCATTTGCCTTTTGAAAGCACACGTCTGGTCAATCCTCTCTCTCATCTATTCCATTTCCTTTCCATAGCCTTCGGTCCACGCGAACTAGCAGCGTAGGATGTCCAGACACTCGACTAATATTTTTATGATTTTATTCAAAAGAAACTCCCGGGTTTGCGCCCCAAACGAACCAGTTTTCCCACTCCACTCTCCCTTTCGTCCTGCAGCTGCGTCCCTTCGAAACCCTACCTACCCAGGTGCGAAATTTATTTATGATCCTATTCTTTTAATAACTTTCAGAATAAATTGTAATTAAGCCTACTATACTTACGGGTCACTTTGATCACGACGAAAGCTGTTGTGGGCCGGTGACAGAGCTCGGTTATAGACTGATTAATTTTTGTGATCCACATGAGCAACGATGCGTGTTTGAAGCAAAACACATTATACTAGGTCACTGTTCTTTCGTTGCTTGTATTTTTCCGATCATGTGACAAGCTGAATCAGCTGTCAGTGGGAGCCTTGTGTTGGAAGCGGGAAGGTTCTTGGATTTATGTTTATTCTACAATTTTCGTCTAGCATATAATCTAGAAAACTAAAGGTTGTGTAGGAGAAATTTACAATAAATATTGTCTATCTACAAGAGAAGGTCGTATGATGCATTTTTTTTTATTAGTTGTATATTAGTTGTTCTTTTTGTTCGTAGAGTTAGTCTTTATTGACTCAAAGATCAACAAACAGAATGGAATTCAGATCCTCCTGAGTACTGGGAGATAAAATGGGGTGCATATACACAGATGGCGTTTACTCGCGATTTTTTCTATTTTTACAAACACTATCTATAGCAATTATCGTCACTCTGTCTCTTAGTGAAGACTACGAGATTCGAGGAGTTTTGGGAGATCGGGACAATGTGATCGGTGCGTTGACCGATCTCAACATTTCCACTAGTAACAGACGGGTGACATCTGGGTCACACTCACCCGGATCATGGTGTGACTTGAAGAAAGTGATAGGAGTAAGGACTAGAAAATAAGTCCGTAATAATGTAGAAAGGGCAATTAACGTCCTTTGTTAAATAACGCTTTACGGTTCACCCACATATAGCATTCACCCATAGGAACACACTAGTTCGAACGCAAGTTGCGCGTACAACCATATTACCAGTGACGTGACATACCTCAAGAACCACAGTTATGGCCGCCGGATTTGCAAAAATGCCGACTGTTACTTTTTATAAATTAAAATTCCAGAATTTAAAAAAATGTTAAAAATGATTATGACATAAGTTACAAGTTACGTCACGTTCGTTAAGAATGGTATTTTTATGTTGAATTTTGATTTGTTAAATGCCTTTTATATTCCAATAAAGAAATGTTCAAGTGACTTTTATGTTTTATACGATTTATAATCCTTATGAAGATAAGATGGATCCAGCACCTTATATATCGATCGATCAGTAACAAATACAGCATTTTTAATAACGTCCAAGACAAGATTTTAAAAAATGTTTTATAACAGAAATTGCAAATAGTCACAGTTCATAACTAATATTTTTAAATTTATCAAATTATGCTAAATGTTTCTACCGAATTTTGTATTTAATTTAAACAGTATTTACGGAGCAAATGGATTAAAAGTAAGGTCGATGTTAGTTGCCTACTCTATCTTATATGGGTACTAATAATGCTTAAATTCGGGCCAATACTCTTCATAAAGAATCTGTATTTCTGTATGTAAGGTCTTAATTTGTAACAATGGTATTTTATAATCTGCATATGGTAATGTATGATTGCGTCCGCTTATCCTTATGAGTTCACTTTATCTTTCAGAGATTTGTAACTATTCGGTCTCGTGGTTTTCATTTGCTCAGCTTAGTGTGTCCTGATTTGTTAGCTGGATATCATTTATTCTGAGTGTTTCTTCAATCTATGTTTTTTTCTTTAACACGTTTTCTTCCATTCAAATTAGTCTCAACATTAACATCGTTCAGAGAAATCCGTAGATTAGTCGATGTTTGCTGCAAATAAAATTCACCTGCAGTTATGTTTCATATGAAATATTGTAAATTAATTGGGGAATCTTGCGTTCATATTGCATCTAAACCTGTTAAATAAATATGTAAATCCTTGATGAAGATTTATTTCTGTTGTAAACAGTACACTTAATATAACTGATCACGAGAATATTAAATATATGAGTAAGAGAATTTTAAATTTCACATTTGGTCTTAGTGCCTCATGTTGACGTAAAGCGTAACACTTATTTCATTTTAAAAGGAATTATAAGTAAGTAGAAAGAATAAATTTGTACCTTAAAACTTATTTTTATTCATTCTATTCTATGCTAGAGTCAGTTGGTTGAATGAAATGCAAAAAAGGCCTAATATCTCAATTTTTACGAAGTTTCGCGTAATATATTGATTTTGATTGATGTTTTACGATACATTTCTCAGACAAATGTGAGTCCGGTACCAACTTTGTATCACCAGCAACCACTCCTTCCCGGAGGGAATTAGCGCGTGGAGACGAAAAATATTATCGGAAATCTCGTTCCGTTAAAATATAACGCTACATAAATAAAAGAAATATTGTTTTTTTCCTATAGTTCCACAATTTCCTCACACTCAAAAACAGATTTATTATAAGAAATAATGCAAAGAGTGTTGGACCCGTTTGAATATACTTGATTTATTTTTTACAGTTTCGTTGGTCTCGACTGCATCTCACTAGCGGCTCTTCTCTCCTCCTGGCTGCCAAGGCATTAAAGCCACGGGAAGCTGTGAGTATATTTAACAGAACTCAATTCTTAAGTTAGTTAATGCCTTTTTATACAAGCATAACATCCGATGTGCATACATGTAAAAATAACAAATATGTATATTTGTGTGTAGGCATTGCAACGATATTTTGCTATACTGCTACTAGTAATATTTGAGCTCACATAGTTATTTGGAAACGATAGCAATGTTTTTTTTTATCTTGGGACCATTTTATATTTCCTTAGATATTACATCGATACTGGATATGGTTATCGTTATAAAAGAAATATAAAAATAAGCTAACCTCTCCCGGTTCACTGAGAAAACTAGGGTAACGTGAACTTAAGGTAGCATGATCGACCTGCACTGAGACGCCGTAGACTACTCTAAAATCAGTTAAAATGAAAGAAAAATCATTGATCTATCAACAATTTTAATACGTTGACCCTTAGACCAGGCAACATCGTGTTCAAGTTGTATATGTTCTTATGGAAAAAGTCTGTATAGCACGTATGTTTTTAAATTGTGAAATAGCTACGCGGTAGATACAATATAAATAACCATCGCCCACGTCACGTTTAATATTTGAAAGAAAAGCGTTATTAAAAACTGGAAATATGCGATGAAATCCAAACCTGGTAGTCATTACTTAGTATTAAACTGGGTATTACAGCACTTAAGACGACTTTTACTGTTTAAATTAAAACAATGCGTATGAAAAATTTGGCTGAGTTTTAATCGAATTTATCGATTAATGGTGGAATAAATTATTTAAACCGCATCAATAAATATGACGTACACGTTTTTTTAATGTGACGTAATAAATTTTAAAATGTGACGTACATGACTACGTGATTGGCTAGCATTAATGACTCCTTAAGCCCGTGTAAGTAAAATATGCAGCCAATTTTTTAAATCACTAATTTCTGCGTTATAAAATATATTGAATTATTTTTTTAATTCTCTCAATCATATACTAGGTGGCAAACGACTATTTTATATGTCTTGGTAGTCAATCTTCTATTTAGAAAGTATACGTTATGTGCCAAATTTATTTACTTCTGAGACGACGTCTTCGCTTTTTTACTCCAAGAACCTGTTCACTTTTCAACGGGACGTCGCAACATTTGCGTAAGCCCACCAGAGAAGCCATCTCCTCCTGCTGGCCGAGAGACGGAGGAGCAGATGGGTCTGGCTGGCGTGGAGATAGAGGAGACAGAATTCTGGAGAGTGACACGGGTGAGGGTTTAAATAGTAAAGAAAAGAGAGAAATCAATCGCTTCAATCATTGCTTTCCTCTAAGCGATATAGAATGAGAAAATGGGAGAAAAAATGACTAGGTAGAAGTGAGATAAACTGAACGAAAGAGGAAGTAGAAGTGAAGTGTGTAGTGTTTCGCGAAGGTTCGATAGCTTAGTTGCAAGGAAGCTTGAGCTCGAGATCGGGAGAGGATTAGGCTGGAGAAAGCGGGATAAAATGGAGAGGATTTAAGACATGAGGGAGGGATACAAGATTGTTTACCTTACAGGGACGTGCGGTAATAATACAGAACGGGAAACTACCAACAAAAATAATGGGAAGGAAATAAAATTGGAGAGGTGGGTAGGTAGGCGCGAAATTTAAAAAAAAAATCTTAAATGGTGTGAGTGAAGGAAGTTAGCCACAAAGAAAAAGAAGAAAGGGGTTGAGAGAAGTAGGCGCGTTCACTGCTCCGTCGCACACTTCAAGGTGATCTCGAAGAAGAAATTCCGTGCCGAGAACTCCGGAGGTGGCGGCGTGGTGGGCTGCGAAACGGTCCGACGAGGAATCAGTGAGTGGGGGGGGGGNGGTGAACGAAGCCAAGTGAAACGGCCTGAGAACGAACCGCTTCGAGAGATGACATTGTCACTATGCCAAGTGAAGCTTCCGTGGCACTTCCATGTGGGGGCAGAAAACATAGGAGAAATTTATTTTGCACCATATTTACTACTTTCGTATCCGATAATATTTTTTTCTTTTTATGGTTCCACGCTATTATTTATTTATTTACAGTCTATTGTATTTTACACACACATATATTAGGTCTGTATACAAATTAAACTAAAGAAGGAATTCATATTTTGTACTTGAGCAATCACAAAAATAAATAAAAGTGGGAAATGAAAATGAAAGAAAAAATAATAGAACAAACATTTTCTTAAGCGCAATAATAAAATACTAATATGTCCTGGATACTAATATGACATAAACTTGAAAATAAAACTTATTATAATCCATACAACACATGGGTTAATATAATGTAATATCAGAAACATAAAAACAATAAAAATACCGAGAGATCACAATTAAAAATCCTAAAAGATGCCGAAATCCGAAAAAAACCAACAATATTGACGTTTTGTATAAAAAATTACTTACTTAATGAACTTAAAGCGTGGTATCGTCTTCATCCGTTAATACCTTTTTTCAGTAACAATTTTTACAAAATATTTTTAAGTTCCCTTTCACTTAATGTGAATATAAGCTTGTAAGGACTAATCCAGGTTATCTTATGTTAATTTGAATAAGAATTGTTCAATTTATATTCGAGTTTGGGGAGTCTTCGTGGTGATTAATACATTTTTATTGGAAGGTATAGATTTTGCTATTGGTTATAATTTATGACTTGTGTTTACGCTTCGTCACGTACTCCGTTGAACTTCTTCTGCTAAGATTAAGTGAGTAAAAGAATATAAAATGATTCATACAAATATTATTATTTTATTGATTATTGCAAAATTCGTAGTTTTGAATTATTTTTGGAATAATTGTTGACATCATGAATTAATGTTAAAATTGTGAGTTACAGTAGTACTGCCGTAATATAATTCTTGAACAAATAGTCAATATCTTTAAGTTCAACCATTTGTCGTAAATATTCTCTTCTTCACAAATGTGTCGGTTTTTTTGTCTTTTTTGCATTGCAAACCCCTTTAAATTTATTTTATCTCCGAAATAAACCACAGGTAAATAGATTTACATCTTAGTAGAATTTTCCTAAGTTTTTAGGTTTGACAATCAGTACTATTTTAAGTATTTCTATAGCGGCAAAATGTGTTTTTAATTTCGGGCAATATTGCAACATATTATCATGTACTTCATTATTTAACTCAGGAGAGCATACTGGAAATCGTTCTCTACTTTCAGTATCTAATATGTTTTTCGGAAAGGAAAATTAATTTTTTTTCTCGAATTCTGTATTTCTTTCGGAGCATAAATTGGAAATTCATATTTATAATACGCAGAGAATACATTTGTTGCATCAATATTTCTAATTATTATCAAAAACGAAACGTCCATGCGTTATTGAAATACTTAACAAAGTATTTGCAACTTAGTTTCTTTTATCATTTTCATTTATATACGAGTAACATCAAAATTCTGTGAAAAAGCGTTCGTCTTCTTCACATGCACAACCAAGAAATATGTATGGGGCGTAAATGAGAATGAAATAGATTCATGAATTTTTGTTGTTGTGTTGAATTTTTTAAAAATTCTCACATTTTTTTGGATGGTTTAAATTATTTGGGGTCTTCAATTTTACTTGCGAACACAAGTGGTTCCACTGACTTGCGATGGAACGATACAAGCAAACTTCGGCAATGTGTGAGGAGCAGTGAGAATCCAAGCGAAGCATTGGGTCTTCAGCAGCGGAACGAGAGCAGACATCGAAGTGGAAGGGCAATATAAAAAGGAAAGATGAACATGCGTACGTTTGTGTCTAGTTTTGTGTCGCTTGCTGCCTGCAGAGCTCCCGCGTATATGCTGCTGAGGACACGTTTAGTGGAATCCAGCTTAACACTGTTGGTTCAATTTCTATTCGTTTTCTCGTAAAATTGCGTAAGAGTAGCGAGACTGCGCCGATTGAAAATATCGTTTGTTTTTTTTAAATCCCGTTTTCGAACAATTTAATTGAGTTGTTTTCACAAAAAAATAATGAAATGTATTTAAATGTTTTTAACTCAAAAAATTATTACACTGTTGCATTTTCTTATTCTAGAGATGTATATGAATGTATTAAGCTACGGTAGCACGAACTTGTTTAACTCATATTTCACATGGATAAGATGTAGTAAATTTTTGAATTGTTGAGTTAATGAAGTGCGTTATTACTTGTTGGACATGAGTGTCAAAATATGACCTTCCTTTTCTATACGCTATACTTAGAACTAAATAGTCAAACTATTTTGTAATTCAATAAGGTTCTGTAAATAAAAGTTCAACATGCCATCATTAGGTGAAGATCTTCTAACGCACTTGATGGTATATTACGTATGTATGTAATATTATATAATTACAGAAAAATGCGTTTCATGTTGTTTGGATATTTATCCATTCAGATTTTTTGCATAGAAAGTGTGTACTAACATAAGTTTACAATTATTTGAAACAGATATGATGATGAAATAAAAGTATTCTTACGGACAGTACTTAAAGCGACTGTGTAGCTGTACTTTATAGGAAAAGAGATATAACATAATGATGTAAAAAAGGTGATATGTTTTGAACTCAGGCGCCTGAGACTGATGATGTGTCAACGGGATAGTCTAGGGCCATGTTAGCAAAGACCAAGGTAATCGCTGTCACGGAATAATTCTGCGACTTACCGGGAAATTAAAATTTGTTTGATTACTTTTTGTTACGTTTGGCTTGCTCTAAAGTGTTGACGATTTGTGTACATGCAAATACTTAAATCTCTTTGTTCTAGATTACACACCAAAAACATTTCATGGCATGTGATATTTCACTTATTTTGGTGGTGTATAATAAATTTGTTAATCTTTTGTATATTGAAGTGGGTCAATGATATTTGCATTGGGTTCATACTGTCGTAAGCATAGTTTTGATTTTTTTCGGGAATAAACTTGAGAATAAGCCTGCTTTAAAACTTAAAGTTGAAGAAATTATATTTACTTGCATTACAAGTTTCAGTCCCAATGTTTCTTATAATTTCCGTGATTATATTCTTCTAAAGGTTTTTGATCACATTTACGTCTTGGTATCTCACTTCATTGTCTTTGGTGACAAAAACTGAGTCCTTTGTCGAGTGAAAGTACGAGAGTGAGAATGTGTTCCAGCTACTTTTGCGTTATCAGCGAATACTGATGTCGATCGATTGTGTCAAAAGCTGCTTCCACGTCAATGGGACTATTTACTAGGGAAGAAGTAGACGTCATATTCGGAGAAATGTTTGGAAACTGCCGCAGAAAGTGCTTGCTGCTTCGGTTGCCACGTCTTTATGGTCTCCAAATTTTTGCTCTTTAATGACATAAATTGGTAGCCACCTCTCGTCATCTGCCGGACATACTCGAACATTGCGATTTAACTTAAAATCAAAAACAAAATTTACTAGGAAAAATTGAAAAATTGCGTTTATAGAAAAGAGCAAAAGAAAGTTGATTTCTTCACATTCCAGGTAAGTATTTTAAAAAAAATACTCACTGGTGAAAATAGTCCACCTTATTATGGTTTTATTAGCGCAGAAACATATTTTTATGATATCAAGGATATTTGTTTTAATTTAATAACATTTGGCGTAATTTTTAAGTCATCGAAGCAGCATGTTTCACTGAATGGAAGTCAGGTTTATTTTTATTTCGTACTTTTACCATTTTTCGGCGTACGTAGGAAGCGAGAGAAATTTATTAAAAGTAAATTTTACTATATCTACATGGTTGTCTGACCCAGTTTCGAAGAGCTCTGGGTAATTGTATGAGGTGGCTGTGTTGTCCTTTTCTTACGTATCTCGAAAGAGATTAATATATTCCAGAAAAATGCATACCGTTGAACGCAGGTGGTTATGAAAGAAATCTTCAGGCTAAAGGTTCTTATGAAGTGCCTCAGGAAAAGTGTACCTGGATATGTCAAAGCGCATAATTGCCAAAATTTAATGCAAGTCCAGGGCTTTATTAACGTTAATTCTCTATTTTCGTAAGTAATGTGGTAATTGCTCGATGCTCTCCAACTCCTCCTAATTCATAACTGATCACTCGGTATTTTACCTTAAATTTGAAAAGAATAATAGAAATAATGAATCAGACATTGGAGCGTCTGTCGAAGCGCAAGAAAAGCAGATGTGTACCAAACTTTTGCATCGATTTAGTTAGTATCTTTAACACGAACCTAAATATTAAGGATCACCTCACACTTATTGGCACTGATTAGCGAGTACGACACTGATCCGCACCCAAGTAAATTTTTCTTTAGGCCAGTTGCTACAGTGTGTGATTCTCTCGTGGTAATCGGGATTTTTTTTCTGCTATGTCAAATCAACACACGGTCTGAACCGCACCATCTTACATTTGTATGGAAAATATAGTAAAGTGTAGGCAAGATTTTACAAAAATTACACAATATAATTTACTACCGAACATAATTTCTATTGACATTTATTTTCTAGGAATACATACGGAAAGCAAAGATGCTCAGTATGTTCATTCCCAAAAGAGATAGTAAAATTCAACAAGACGCATATTAAGCGAATGTCACACCCTGGATGAGTGATTGATTTTTGAAAATAGCAAGAGAACAGCAATTAAAAATAGGTGGCTAGAGTAAAGAAGAATACCGTTATTGAGAAAATTAAGCACAGCCAAAATGAGAAGAATAACTGAAGATTATTACGACTCAGAATCGAAACATCAGAGATAGTTCAGACACGTACATGACTTCAAGAAAGAGGTGAACTGCCAATGAAACAAGAAAAATCAAAACACGTAATGAAAAAATATAATATTCAATCTGTCCATTTCGAAATACATAAGCATGCAAGAGAAAATATAATATTACTGAGCATTTCACTGTATTTAAGGTAAGTTCGGTAAAGAACTGTTAAAGAATACCCACACTGCTGAAAACATTTTTATTTGTATTCACGCACTCACCCATTGGAACGTACTAGCTCGAACGCAAGTCGTTCTTACCACCATATTGCGCCGTTCCTCGAGGACATCTGGAACTCTTTGATGTCATCTTTTTTAGATAAACTCATTCATCATGTTATTTTTAATAAAATAAAATGCTGAACTTTAAAGAAACCATTAAGAGAATTATAACAGAAATTTCAATTCACATTACGTGTGTTATGAAGTTTGATATTTCTTATGTTTAATTTTGATTTGTAACATTCATTTTGTATTCTAATAAACAAATTTTTAAATGACATATGTTTTATAATCGTTTTAATCCTTATGAAGTATTTTGCGTTCAGCGCATTAAAAATAGTGTGATTATTACAGATCGTTCGATAAATAATGACTCCCAATGCAAGATTTTATAAAAGTGTTACTGACATAAAAATTTAAGAAATTACTCCTCACAAATGGTATTTTTCAATTCATGGAATAATGTCAAATATTTCTGTAGAATTGTGTCTTACAGTATTTAAAGAAAAAAATAAGGGTTTACAGTTAGATGCCTAGGGCACTTTATTGTTGTTGAAGTGGTCACGTGATATTTAATCAATAGTATTTCCATACTTTTCATTACCATAATTACATTAGAAAGAGACAGTCTTTTGACAACTCATAGATTGAAATAACATTCTGGAGCAATAATCAGTGTAATAGTAGTGCTTTGGCAAGAGTTAGGAGAGAAAAATTAGAGCCGCTTGCAGTATATGGTATTAAAATCTTCATATGGTAAGAAACTGCATTCTTTTACTTTTTTAACACTGAACCCATTGTCATCCGACGATAAAAAAATTTCAGATGATTTAAAAGGGTATCAACTATTCCTTGTTGTAATTTGAAAATGTTAAAAATGGCGCATTTCGAGAAATTAAAATTGTAAATTTGAATATGGTATTTTTCTACTTTTACCTACATTGTGTCGTACATTATAGAAAAGATAATTAAATAATCTGTATAATGTCACCTTTCTCAGCTCTCTGTAGCAATTGGGAAATATTCTAGAGCAATTCAAATGTTTAGTGTTGAGCCGTTTGGAGGAATTTTATTTAAACTTTACATTGTTGTTAATTACAAGTGGGTTGAAATACTACAACAATGCTTGATATTTTATTAGTCTAAATGATGGATATCTCTTTACCAAATTTTATCAAAATCTGATATGGTCATGTTAGAAATCTATTTAAATGGTGTTGATTTGACGTGGATTGACCCCTTTCTAAGCGATGAACTGGATAGAAGAGAGCAGTTCATTTACTTTTCTAGTGCTTCGAGGGAATATCTATTGCCTGCTTTCTTGCTTTGAGTAAATCATTAGGAATTGTTTTAAATAAATAAAATATCGTAAACAAATTGAGTAACCCTAGAAACGTTTGAATTTGTTGTTTGGAGCAACAGTACCACCTCAAAATGGGTTGCAGCACCACTGGTCTACTTTGCACGGATTTATAGTAAGAGTGCAAAACTCACCTTGGGTCTGTATTGGTCTATATAGGTCTGTGAACAATGAAATGTGAACAGAAGATCCCTGTGATATATTTCGCAGTCTCGTTTAACTATTGATTAGATGTAGATGAAGCTCTTGAAACCACAGTAGGAGAATCGACAGCATGACTCCTCATCGCAAATGATCTCGTGCAGTTTGGCCAACCGCAGGCGAGCAGAGAGCTGGTTCTGAACTGGTGACCAGTTAGCGGGAATCGGATAGAACGCGCAGCTTATGCTTACCACAGTCAACAGTCACGGAGATTGTGCCTGAAATTATTGCAATATGCTCGCAGGTCTCTGTGCCAGTCCGTGTATCTACCATCTCCATAATTATCAGTCTTTATCATCACTGCATACGGTTGATCATCCTCATTCCTAAATATTCGTGACGGAGCTTGCAGATAAATAAATATGGTATTCCAATAACCTACTGACTGAAAAAGGAAAATAAATTTTAAAAAATTGCTGACAATAGTTGCTTTTAATTCATTGGGACTCTCATACGGCTTTATTGTATTCTTACTCTAGGTGAACTTTATAGTTCAATTTCTCTTCATGTATTTTGTATCAATGTTATATAATCTATAGAACTTTGATTAATTTATCTGAGAGCATTATTCCTTGCAGTGAGCTCCACGCTATCTACAACGAGATCTGTCAGCTGCTTCGTTAAGAGAGGCAGTGCGGTGCAGTTCGCTACATGCCTAATTAATTAGTGTCAGGAGATGAGCGTGATAGACGCCCAGTTCGTGGTCACCCGTTGCCGCTCGGGAAGACGGCCAGATTCTCGCTCAGGCGCCCCTGCCCCAAACCTTATCTCTATTAACCCTCCTCCCACGCTAACCCTTTGTTATAAATTGGGCTGCACAACATGCTTCTCGGGTCCTCTCCCGTACCCATTACCTTAATACCATTGCACCCATCGTGTCACCTCACTGCGCTCCCATACCTGACATTATCGGCTACAGACAGTAGCTGTTGCACTGCTTCCCCCTTCAGTTAAACCCCACATGCTGCTACACCACCCTATTTCCTCATCAACTTCACTCCAATGACTATCCTCATCTTGATTACAAGATCACTGTGGAGGGATGAGATAATACGGCCTGCGATTAGCGCAGACAAATTTTTATTCTTGCTTTTCATCAGACTTAAAGTAAAACCTTTTTGTACTGGAGAAAAAATTGGGATAAAAGAGTTTCGCATCGTTGTTTAGTGTATCACTTTGTGAAACTACCCTTATCCAAATATTCATCAAAGATTTGGTTGTATAATTGGGACGGATTTACATTGGTATTGAGCTAGCACATACTGTTCTTTATTCCAATGAATGACTGACTACATTACAAAAAGTTTTGGAGTTTGCCCTGTTCGACATTCCTATTTTACTCCTTAACTAGAAACATGGAATGAAATAAATATGATCCTGAAGTTTTGATTGGTTGTCCTGAGGATTCTTTTCAATTTCCTTCATTTCTTTATATGTATTTGTTTCCAATTTTTAATAACTGGTATCCTGTCATCATATTAGTTTGTCGCACTCTTCTACGCTTATTACGAAAAAGTATCAGTTTCTAAGTTTGCGGTAGCTTGTGTTCTTTTAGATGTGTAGGGGAATCTCCGACAAAATATCCAACACACTCAAAAACACTGAATTCTTGTTTGAACACAATGAGCACCACTCCTTCCCCTCAAAATCACTATTACCTTGGACGATATCTATTGACTTACGAAACATACAATGGAATTTACGTAGCTAAAGAAAACCTTTCTCCACAGATTGGAAAGTAAATTCAATGAATGTATTACGCAAAAAGTGAAATGTGGTGAAGAGAAATATCTTTTAAAAATATTTATTATTAAAATATTGAGAAATGAATTTATTAGAAATTATGGTCATAACAATATGAATTTTAACAGTCTTCCAATGAATTTTAAACAGTTTTAACTCTTGGTTTGATTTATAATTCATCTCATTATTTTGAATCTTACTGAACTGAAAGTTTAAAAACACATTATTTAAAACTATAATTCAAATCTATTCCTTGAAATATTTCTTTTAATAATTTTTTAATTTAAACATAATAGAAAAATATTGTAGCTGAATCATACTTTTCAGCTGACAGTACGTCATTATTTGCTTGTTCTTTCCTGTCAAGAGCAATTTAAAACTGAATGTTTTGAAACCGTGAATTAATATCCTTCACGTGTGACACGCTGAACAGTATCAATTGTTTGATATTTAGCTGCTGGCTACAGAAAAGAGAACGCGGGATTGATAATTTCCTATGAATTCAGTAATTGTTACCTAATTTTATGTGTGTACCACATTTATAATTTGACGCACAGGCGATATTGACAATTGAGGTTAAAGTAGCGTGTTGTGGTTACCAGTTTAATTATTTATCATGAATGTGATTTTTGTTGACATTTCGTCGTCAATTAAATTTAACATACGCACTTTGGACATTCTCCACTCTCTCTAACATTGTTTGCTTTAAAATGTAATAGTTTTTCAGGAACGTAAACTAGTACCCCAATGATATCTTATTCTTATTACATTAGTAATTGAGGAGTAACTACTTGAATTCAAGATTGTTTACGATATTCCTCTTGTACCAGCTAAGAAATAATACACACAGGACATAAGACTGGAGTTTTACGATCAAAACTTGATCTGAGCTTACCATACTAGGTCGATAACGTCAAATTCTATTAAAATAACTTCAGTTACTAAACAAATGTAAGATATTTTCGTGCAAAAGTTTTAAAAAATACGGTTATTTTTCATACATAGCAACGAGTATTTCGTTCTTCGTGTTTATTGTCGATTTATTATATTTAAAAAATAAACAACTGGTTTTATGATGTAACCTACAAACTGTAAATGATTTTTTGGCTAAGAAGAACAGCAAAAATATAAATGATAGTTGTTTCCGGTAATACGATTGTATTTTCATGACTGTACATGATTGTAAATTACAGATGCTCGACTGTTTTTTTAAGTCGCACGTTTATCTAGTCAATGTATATGCTAGAAACCTGAACACAAATGTCGATGCAACTCTGAAAAGTAAACATAGAAATCTCTTAGATTGCGGTGAACCTCATCGCTAGGTAACAGATTAAACATGTTACGTCGAATGAAAATGGCAGACGGGAACGGGGATCGAACCCGGGACCTTGAGCTTTGCGCGCTCATGCGCCTACCGACTGCGCCATCCCGTTCGCTACCCGTGCCCGTCTACCATTCTCATTCAACTNTGAAAAGTATGATTTATTGAATAGGAGTTTCCTTTCTTTTCTCTAGGTACTTTTCTTTCCCGACCATCAAATCCACTAGAATATAAAAAGGTGGAACGGTGATATGAGACTGAAAGAAACACATTAAATTTTGTGATAAATTTTTTGGATTGTATTCATTTTCCACCGGGGAGGTTGTTTTGCCCTTGTTAACGTATCAAAATTGTACAATGCCGTGGGTCGTATTCCCTTGAAGTCTCAAAAATTATTCAAATTGGTCAAACTTTCGGTATAAAATATGATGGAAAATAAAATTTTTAAGAGTCATGTGTTTTATCGCAAATATCACTGTTTTGTTATTTTGCTTAACATTAATAGCAACAGTAAAACATAATCTTGTTTGTATACACAAATAGTAATTTGTCAGCCCCAGAGTTAACTTTATATATGAATAACTTTAAATATGAAATTGGAGTTTTCATTCGTTGGGAGTGAGTGTTTTCACGGAGGCGTTTTCAGTCAAATTCAGGGCATAAATAGATATGAGAGTACATATTGTACATTTTGCTAGAAGATTTTTATGTGTTTCAACATTTTGTGCCCTTCAGTGCCCGAATGACGCACGGGGTATTAGTCTCACATTTTGAAAAGTGAAGTAATCATGAATAACATGTGTGTCGTGAATATTATCTCCGTAAGTAGGTAGATTCTCTCTCGTTTTCACTGACAGGATTATAGCGATTGTGCAACGTCAGCAATGACCTCTCCGCTCGGTCGACGGACGCTAGTCACAAATGGTATATAATCACAATTTATTTATCACGACAGTTTTTTACAAAATTATTGTGTGGAATTCGGAGGAATCTTATTTTACATGAAATACAATTGAATTATTTTCTATATTTAGTGAAAAAATAATTAATTCACAGAAAGCTTAATCAGTGATTTTTCCGGAGGTGGCCGACTCATTTGGAACCATTACAACTCGCACAATCAGAATCACAAAAAGTAAAATGCACATTATGCACGGATACCTGTGAAATGGGTATTCAAGAATCTGGGTAATTGAAAGTCAAAAAATGTGTTTTTGTTTTCTTTGTTCATAATTATGTAAAATTGCTAGATGAGACATATGTTCGGTTTATCCAATTACCATCGCTGTCAAAGTTACTTTCAGGATTTATTTTCTTACGCTTCCTTTTTAAAACAGGAGAAAAGGAAAATGTAAAGAAAAAACGAAGTGAAAACCTTATTGTTTTGTAATATGATTTTAAAGAGATAAAATGTTGGTAAATTACTCCAGATCTTTAAAAAGATTGATCAGAAAATATTTCAAATCTCCTATTTTGCAATCCAGAGCCAACAGATGAAAGAAGAGACAGTTGATAAGTGACTCAAACTATTAAACTTTTGTATTTTACAAACTTTCTGATTTTCTATCTACAGATACACGTTTTCATTCAAGACCGTGTTTGGGAATACACCAATTTATGTAACTCGAGCTAGCTTCGTAAGCGCAGATTGCCTGCCATAAATGTGACCCTTTCTGAGATAATATCAATGATTAAATACATTCCCATAAATAATATATTTCGCATATGTATGCATAGTATAGAAAAGAAATGTTTTGCATGGGAAAATATCTTTTGCTGTGATAATCTAGCACACGAATGCTGTGAAACATGATATTGTCGTTTTAATTTCGGTCGTTCTTCCTAAAGGTGAAGAAGGGAATCTTCCTCGCACGATACCTCTGAACCTTCAGAATGTCGTTTGAATAATCTCACCCGCGGGTGGAGGAATGTAGAGAACGAAGGAAAAGAAGAGCGGTAAAAGACAAATGCATGAGTGAATACGGCTCCACAAACTTGTCGCATATTAATGACTTGTTGAACACCACATCGAGATTTTACTTTGTGAGCACAATATTCGTCGAATACATGATCGATGGAGTTGCCAAGCGAGATGGTGAAACCTCGAATACGCAAAAAGGGTTAACACTACATTGACAACAAACGAATCAACGGGGGAATAATAATTTGACGAGGCTGGTATTTGCATGCATTTTTTTATTTTTTTCCAATAATTTCTTTTATCAAAGAAGAGGTTATCGTCAAATCCTCTCAATTCATTTTTTCCTTAAGTTATCGATTGCATTGCCGTCATCTGCAGTAGTCACAAGGATGCGGGGTCAAGTTTCCAAACTAACGATTTTCTTTCCATTAATTAACTCGATCCATTATTAGTTCTATGTATTTATTTCGTCTGCTAAGCTATCTCTTATACAATATTAAAAATTTAGATTTTTTCATGCGATCACCGGGAAATATTTTTCTAAAGCATTGGAATAAATGTTTATACGTATTCATAGGAAGATTTATGCCAACGAATTGCATAAAAAAGAGATCGGAGGTGATCTTCCGTGGCTTCTGTCAGTATTCGTGAGGTCGAGTGCGAGACATCTAACAGTAGCCTTGCCACATTTGGAGCTTTCGTGCTATGCTGACAATGCAACATGTCTCTCTCTCTCTCTCACGGACTATCATCTGTGCGCCCATGTGCATCGGACAGATAAACGCCAATTGGATGCAGAAGAAGAGAGGAAGCAACGCAGAAGAAACGTTTCCTTTCTCGTCTACATCATTCTTCATGAGTTGTATTGTGGTACTGCCTTCGCATACACCCGAACTCTTTCGGTCCTCTTTCGTTTTTGCCTCGTTGCTGAACATTGATTTATTTCTGCTTTCCCTCTTCAATGCTGGTTCGACGCTGGGGTCGATTCACGCGTTCTTCACTGCTAGTCAGAGGCATATGACCCCTAACGAAGTGTCTCCTCATTTTTTGTGTCACTGGACAGATGGGGCACGTTTTCAAGGGCTGCAGACCATAAATACGCAAAAAAAATTTGCAAGTTCACTGCGTTTTATGAAAAAAATTTAATTATTTCAAGTTTCGAAAATTATTGCAATGTGGCGAATGAGAAAAAGGTCTACGTTCGGAATTGTTATGAAGCAAATTAAACTCATATTACTACCAGGAACAAAAACGTTTTCAAATAAATTGTTAATTTTTCTATCGTTTGATGGCACCCGTGTTGCACAGATAACCAGATACGTTTTAGGATGTTCGTCCACACTGTATTAACAATTCGTCCCTAAGGATATGAATAACCTCTTGAGGTTATAATATAAATAATAAGAAAAAATAGATAATAATAATAATATAAACATTAATTCTCTTACAAGTACGGTATTACAAGTTGGCAAGTTTACCAGATTTAATTGAACTTAATTTTAAGCAATGCATCTCCATATTAACTCTTGATTAAAGTTTATGACAGAAAGATTTTGATAACCTCATAACCAAAAGTGACGAACCAATAATTAAAAGTAAAGAGTTATTCAAAATAAACCCTTAGGATATACTTGTATCTGTTTGTATGTCTTTCCGTGGTCAGAAACAATTTATAATTAGTACTTTTCAGATCATGATTTCAGTAAATTCGTATTTCAGAAATACAACTCACCACCCACCACGTTTTAGATTTTGATAAAGTTTTCCTCTGGAATTACATAAATTGAAAAGATTCAAAGCAACATTCAAATTACTATTACCTAATATTAAATAATGACTCAAAATAATTTTAATTATTTAATATTAGGTAATGTTCTAGCAATCCATTGCAGAAAATATTCCAAAAATGAGTATACAGCGTACATTAGACTTGGTATAGCAGCTTTCTTCCTTCATCTGAAGATACATGGGGATCTTATAAGCAACATGAGCAATGTATATTGAAGTTATTCTCCTCTTTTAGAGGCCATATTTCAAAAATAAAAACAAAATTTTGGATTCTAATATTAAAAACAAATTTAAAAATGAAATGAATAGATAATTAATATCCACTTTAAACAAACGATCAAAATTGATAAGTAATTATGCGCAACAAGAAATTCAAAAATCAGTGAAATTAGATGTAAATCATAACAACTGAAATACTAGGAGGTCTATCTCATTGTTTACTTGCATGGCACCCATGTTCTCCATTGTAAACCAGAAACATACTTTGTGCATCATTGTTCACCAATACGCATTGAATTGCTATGAGCAGTATTTGTCCGCGGCGCTTCAAGAAGTTGTTTGCAGGATTTTGAAAGGAAAAAGTTAAAATTTCTGTTTCATTTATACAGTTGCTGTGAAGAAGAAACAAGTTTATTGCATTAATCTCCGAAAATGTCCCAGTAATATCAAGAAATGATTAATGCAGAGTTTATATATTACTTTACGGTATAATTATCTGCTGTTTGTAAAAAGATCTTTGCATTACTTACGGAAAAACTAAAATAAGCAAGTTTGTTACTGTTTTACATGGAGTCCTATTGTAAAATTTGCGTAGTTTTTTCCAATTTTCAAAATGAATCAAATTCATCTCTCCTAAAGTACACGTATATTAAAAAATATATATTTTGAAGAACAGCTTAAAATCTTCAAAATTGTATAAAACCTTTATCGAAAATGAACAATAGAAATGATTTCAACATAGATTGACAATCTGATTGAGTTTATTCACATACTACTATAACAACACAATATTTTTCTATATCAATGCCTGATTTCCACGGTAGCGGCATGAAGCTTGGTGGGCCTGGTCTGAAGTTGGTCATACCGCGCACCGTGGGATTGCAAGGTTCGTAATTGTACTAGGTGCTTCCAAGTAACTTGAGGTGCCCACACTCGGGTTTCCGTGCAATGTTGGCAAATGCGCGGACCTCAAAGGCTCATGGCTCGAAGGAAGACAAACCGCTTGCCGACTCCATACTTCAGTACCGTCTGAAGTTAAGTATTCAATGACAATAGTTTATTGCTGTGAAAAAAATATGATGATTAATGACGCTGGTGATTCAAAATAAATATTGGAAAAAGTGATGTGCATCCTCGCCAGGACAAGCCTAATACAACCTAAGAAAATAATTGAAAAAAATATATAAGGACAATACAGGTACAATTCTGATGTAATTTGTAGAACAAATATAAATATTCAACTTTGAACTTCAGTCACATCAGAAACGTTCGTAGATGTGTTGAATGAATGAATATTATTTCATGGTGAAAATGTATCAAGGCAAAACTACCTTTCGTGTTCTAAGACGTAAGACGGAGAGCAAATGCGTTGAGACACAAGTAAACATAGAATTTGCTTTCCCGTCTACACTAGACGTGGTTCCATCTTGTCATCCAACCCCCGTCTAGTTCCGTCTCTTGGGGAGAAGCTATTGACTGACCCCTCTTGTCGTCCTTTAGTCAGGTACCAGCACTGTTAATTATCTCCCTTGGGCGTTCCGAGAAGTTCCTTGGATACCTGGCTCTAGGAAGCAGAGGATAGCTTACAGCAACATCGCTTGGAAGGACGCTGAGATTCTCTTGCTACATCTCTGGCCTTTTCTTTTGACTGTTTCCTGTAGTACAAAAAATTGTACAATTTTAATATCCTGTAATTTAAATGTCTTCAACGCGGAAAATTCTATGTGAGATATTCCAGGAAGCGGAAGTTTCATTGTATGTAATGAGTGCGCATCTTTCCGTGATTACATGATCAGAATTAAATCGTCGTGCATTTTTTAAATAAAAATTTAAGCAACAATTTGTTTAAACACTTTCAATTATGTTGTATCACTTTTTATTGAAACGCTTAAAGTATAAACTTTATTAAAAACAGTTGCAAACTCCGTATGACCACGTGGCGGATAACAATCTTAAGTTACTCTCCGGAAACAAGACAGGGACCATCCAAATAATTCCGAACAAGGGTCCCAGGGCAGTGGCGGATTTAATATTGATTAAGTATTTATTAAATAATTTCTTTTTTGTTATCCAAATACTATTAAAAAATGAAATGTAGATATGAATCGCAGTAGGAATTCGAGATTAATAGATCAAAAGTATTAAAGACCTTTCACCCCATGAAAGCTATTCGCTTCGCAAACATTTTCCATTGCCTGAAATGGATTTAAAGTAAACACAGAAAAGTGGTTATACAAATAATCTGGTAAATTTTTGGCTTTCAATCAAAGGGAAAAAATCGTTTTCATAATGTGCTGAAAACACTTGAAATATCCCAAATACTATTTACCTCACCCTTCTAAAGAACCCGCATTCTCCTTACCCACAGAAACCTTGGTGTTTATCCGGAGACTAGCCCTCTTAGTGCTCTTAGTTTTTCTATTCACTGCAGTAGAAATTTTGAATTCTCTGGTTTATGTGCTGATACCCGTAATTTACCTTCCCTTGTAATCACAATGACCACTTGGGCGCCAGCATGATCTTCTCAGGGACACTATTATCTTAAAACAGTATCTATGTCATTTCACAATAGTATCACAAAATCTTTACCCCAGGTTTCTCTTTCTTTAAACGGAACACAATTAAAAACTGTTACGAATACAAAATTCTTAGGTCTCCATATTCAAGACAACCTCAAATGGAATTGTCACATTGACAATCTTAATTCCCAATTAAGCAAATTGTGTTACGCATTCCGAATCTTAGTTAACGCAGTTAGTCCACGTATTTCCCGTTGCGTATATTTTGCAAACGTTTACTCCCATTTACGTTACGGCATTACCTTCTGGGGTAATTCCGGTCAGAGTATTCAAACTTTCAGAATACAGAAGAGGATAGTTCGGATAACTTGTAAATCTCACCCTCGAAACTCTTGTAAACTTTTATTCAAGGAATTAAATATCTTAACACTTCCCTGCATTTATATGTATGAAACGGTCGTGTTTGTTAAGACCGAATTACTGAAGTTCCACCCTTTCTTTATACGAAACAGTCTCGTTCACGAACACTATACACGCAATAGTAGTAATATTCATCGCCCTAGAGTGTCAACCACTCTTTGCCAAAAGGGACCATACCATTCGGGAATCGTTCTATATAATTCCCTGCCCAAGAATATAAAAGATATTATGAAATTGAATATCTTCAAATCCGCGGTTAAAAACTACCTCCTGCACCAGTGCTTCTACACTGTAAAANATTGATTTTAATAAAAGTTAAATTCGTCTTGTACTTTATCACGCCATTGCTGTAGTACTTTTTAAACAACTTATAACAATTTCAAAAACTATTTCCTTGCATGATTGTGTTGCCGTTTGGCTCATATTAATTTAGTTTTATGTGTACTCAACTTTGGCACGGTTGTGTACATATATTCTGTAGCCCCATCCTGGCCCGGGTTTTTCTCCGTTTTTCCTTC
>NNCF01129519.1:464890-481258 GCA_002313205.1 Laupala kohalensis
TTTTTATATAATTTCTATCTATGATCCGTAGTGTTTGCTACACTTATACGATAACTGACTATCCATAAACATAGTATGTAATAGATCGTAATTTCACCAATTCACTTTTAACTCACTTTCTTCTACTTCAAAAGGTAACTCGTAAACGTTTTACAATACCGACTGCCATCCCATGACATGCCTCTAGTTGCAACAACCTGACAGCGCGTCGGTGACCCAACCTACAGCGCCACGCTCCCCACTAGCGAATGGAGGGGTGAGAAATTCAAAGTAATGCTTGAAAGTCTGAAATCTTGAACGAACCTGTTTTGTTGTTATGTTTGACAAAGGAAATTCTTTTCTCGTGCTTCCATTGAGTCAAGTTATGACCAAGAGCTTGCTTCGTCCATTTCTTGTAAAAAAAAGGGGGGTTATTAATGAATTATTAAAGTACATATTACGAAAAGAGAGCGACGGTTCCATTTTTTTGGTCACTCCTGTGTCTATTCTTTTTTTCTTTACGCATCTTTGAGCTTATTTGTTGCAGTTAGTTTGATATGACATAAAACTATAAAGTTCCTTATTTAATTTTTTCCTTTTGCTTTTGATACCGTGACATAAAACAAGTAACACACTTGCTATGAAAAATTCTCGTAATATTGTTTTTAGATAGATGTATACACTCTACCGTAACAAAGAAGCTACCGTAACAAAAAGCTACAACTTTTTAATTTTAATGAATCAATGAGGTTTTACCTTCCGTTATGAACAAATTTGATAAATTTTATCTTTTGATTATGTTTGAGTGAAATGAGGTATCAATTAGTTTATTTGCTTATAATTCTGTAGGTGGATAATAAAAAACAATACTTATGGAAATGCTTCTGTGGAACAGTGAGAACAACCTATTGGAAAGTACAGCGTGGAATAATAGAACCAATATATTGAAATGGAAAAAGACCCCTTGCTGTCAATAACTCTGACTTCTGTTGTTGGCAACCTCGATGAACGATAGGTTAGCACATAATACTTAAAATGATGTGTAAAATAGTTCGGAGTTGATTCAACAGTGTCATATTTTTCAGTAAGTATTCCATTGCGTTTTACTGATAACGATTCTTACGATTCCGAACAAAAAATTGAAAGGAAATCCTTGATTTCGGTAATGTGCCATCTCTTATCGCTAAAGAGCTCAGGGTAGAAAAGAACAAACCACGGATTAAAAAATTATTAATTTAGTTATGTCTCGAATTTTTTCTGCACTTAATTGCAACGATTTTTGTTGGAAATAATAAATGAATAACACTAAATATTAGTTAAATTCTTTTAAAAATATTAAAAGTGCCAATGTCTTATGACTCTTTCGGAATTCATGGAATGGTCCCTTATTTGTTTTCAGAGAGTAAATTAGTTTATTGTCCCTCACATGGTCACACGGAGTTTACAATTGCTTTCAATCAAAGCAGATTTATCATTTATTTATTTAACACACAGCAGGAATTAGAATGCGAAAGAATGTTTATTTTTTTTTATTTATTTTTGGTGGGGCTTTAGGGCTCGTCAACATCGAGGTCATTAGAGCCCAGTAAAAGAATGTTTAAAATACACACGAAATATATTAATGAAATAGATTAGTGTAAATAGATTCCGAGGGGAGAGGAAATTTATGCGGAAACGGAAAAGCGATTCACATTTAATTGTGACATTCCCCTGTCATAAACATGTTTCACCGGCTCCATATCACTCGCAAACACGAATATAAATAGACTCTTTGTTGGGCGTGTATGTCTCGCCGCGCGGCTCTTTATTTTCGCCATTCATCCTCTCTGGTGACGCAGCAGGTGGATCCCCGGTTCTCGCCACCATCTAATCGCGGAGCATTAAATGTCACGGAACGGGCCGCGTCTGGCACCGCGCGAGGGATTGCCTAATCACTGCCACTTCCTCTGCGTCAATCTGGGAGAAACATTTCATTTGAGCGTGTGAAGCACGGGGCGTTTGTTAGTCTTACGCCGCGGTCGTTCTAAAGCCATTAGATTTGAAACTGCAACATTGACATAAAGGTTTCCGGGTTTGTGGCTTTGCGGTTGCTGTACGCATCGTCACGGTGGGATGATGAAGCAGAATGCGAGGAGCAGGAGATGCGGCATAATGAGGAAAATGGGGAAGTGAAAGTGGTGAGGAATTTGGGTATTTGAGGATGAGAAGTAACGAGAAGTGGAAGAGAAAGGCTTAGGGGGCCCACACGTCCATACAAACTCTCACGCCAACCATTCCACTGCAGTTCCGCTCGTATACAAAGGAACGTGGAAGCTTTAGTGTTGCGGTGGAGGACGACGCGGCGGCGGCGGACGCTCCGAGATGGTCTCACTGTTGAGGAGCCCGCGTTGAAAGAAAGAGAAACAACAGAGGCATGTCAAAGATAAGTGTAGTTGCGAGGATGAGCGACTACCGAGAGTGATTCGAGTACCCAAGATATTGTCAGAGAGCAACTCGAAATAAAACGACAAAACAGAAACGGATTTGCCGGATGAAGAAACGATCTATTCGCATCTTCTAGAAGGTACCAGGCGATAAAAGATGTGTTGATGGATAAAATAAAAAAACATCACAAAAATTTCGATAAATGTTTAGTTTCAGTGAAGTCTGAAAATCCGTGACAAACAATTTGAATCTAAAGACGATAATTTCATACACAAGACGATTCAATACGAACGTCCACTCCCAATTTCAGTAAAGACATCGGATTGTGAAGCTTGGGTCTAATTACTTGAAGTATTTTAATTATTAATAGCTTTCTTCGGCTGCAGATATAGTGACATCAACTTTGGTTCTTTAAATAAAGCAAAAAAATTTCTTACAAATGCACCGAACCATGAGACTGACCTATTTGATGTCGCTCGGTTCTTGTAGCATTGCACGTCCAGAGATCAGAAGAACAGCAGCCCTCCTTAAAGAATAGAAGATCAGGACAAATAATATGTTACCAATCCACCAATACATTCAACATGTTGCAAAACAAAGCTTGCGGCTCAATCTAAGAAATCCTCCCTTTAAAAGAGCATCAAAATAATCTGATAACTTCAAAGAGACCTCGCAACGGGCCGATATATGGAATGGTTCCTCATTACATGATTACATCAATTTTCCCGATCCCACACAAGGTTAAAATGGCTCAATTCTTCCTCGCTTCCTGTGGTCATGGCTTAATCGCATGAGGACGGGGCATGGTAGATGTGCAGATTCATTTTCACCTGGCACCGCGCGCAATCTTCAGAATGTAACTGTGGAGCTGAAAGACAGGCTATTCGTCATATTGTCACTGAATGTCCGAATCAAGCATTTACAGGTGATCTTATGGACTTCGTTCAATGTGGACAAAGTGCATTTGGGGGGCTAAGAAATCTGAACATTAAAATATTGTCTCAAGATTTTGGTCCCTTGTTTTTTTATTTGAAGTACTGCATCGTATTTTATATTCTAAGTAAATTATTTTAAGTTTTTTCCATTGAATATGCAATTAAGATCATCTCTATACGCTAAATGAAATATGTAAAATTTAAATAAAGCTGTGTATTTTTTCAGCCCCAGAAAGGACATACTTGGACTCGTGGCCTGAACCAGGCAAAAAGGTATTAAATAAATAAATACATAAGTACATAAATAAATACATAAATAAATAAAAATACTTATGACGTACTGAATTTCAACGAGCAATAATAGCGTATATGCGCTGCGAACATCAATTTTTTTTCGACCCACTCCATGAGGTCTCAGAACATTTCCGCGCTTTAAATTGTAGAACATTTTATATCTTTTGAATGTTTCAAATCATATTTGTGGAATCAATGTTGTAAGCAGTTGGTAATACAAAATATTATCCCTAATTTTGCTCTTTCATTTGCACTCCACGATGTATCCTTATCTGATAACCTTTCAACACGTTACAGACTGCATCGCGAGAATTTTCTTCCGTTTACCTTCATTTAGGCCCTTATTTGTATCAAATCAGACGGTTAGTCAAGGTTCAGCTTTGAGTACTCTTCGTTTATGTCTTCATATTAATAGGACGCTCGGCGCTGCTCGCAGCGAATGGCATGCGTCGGAAATAAATGTTCACAGTACTCTTACTTTCTTGCTGTTCCTTCAAATTCAATTCATGTTGTATCTTTGTATTAATCTTTTCTCAGGTTTTACGAAACTCTGAAAAAAATTAAGTTCCGTTCAGAAAATCGAAGTTGGTGTCAGAACTTCAGCATCTGTTACAAAAAGAAGTTACACGTGATTTGCCTCCGTGAAATAGTTAGTCCCATAAAACACGACTTATCTTAGCACACCTACATATTTTTATGAATGAAGGATATATTTAAAGCGGACTTTCTTTTTTAATCACTCTGTACAGGAGAATACTAAAATTTTACAAAACAATAATTCTACTAGGGGCGTGTTTATTGTAACGATAAATCGTGAATTTAGTGTTCTTTTTTCAACTCTTATGATTTTTAAACACTATACTCAGAATAATCTATAGTTCGATAATAACTTGTACATGAAATTTTTTGCGTAAATTACAAACATATTGACATTCTATTAGTATTATAACTCGCAGTAAACTTTTGTCTTATCTAGGAACTTATGCTGAATTTTTTTGAATCCGCCTCTGCTTTAGGACCCTTGATCGGAATTGATGGGATGGTCCCTTGCTTGCTTCTGGAGAGTAAATTAGTTTATTGTCCTCCACGTGGTCATACGCAGTTTGTACTGTTTTTTGACAATAAATTTATTATTTATTATTACAGTGGTCTAGCACTATTTGTATACTCGACGATAATGAAACAAATCTTTGCGTAATAAGTTGTAGCGAAATAACATCTTAACTGTTAACAATTTGTCATTGAAAAATATTGTAGCGCGCATCTTCTAACAGTCTTAATTAATTGGGGCAACCTTGATTAAGGCTACGTGTAATTTTGCATCCTCCAAGAGCAACAGGGTTCTGTCTCGAAAGCATCTCCGTCAGCCTTTTGAAGTCAGCCTTTTGGGTCCTTAGATCGGAATTGCATCTTAAGTAAATTGCATTACGCCCATACTCATTTTGTAACCAGTGGTGTATAGCTAAATAAAAAAGTACCGGTACGCCGATCCTTCAAGTATTTAAAATTGGTATATAGGAAGCATTAAATGAAAAATAGCTAAATATAAACAGTATTAAACAATGTAGCTGATAGTACGAACATTATATCATATCACGTTTATTGTAGTGACTGTAACTCCTACCTTGGCAAAAGAACAATTTCATAAAAAAGTGACAGCAAAGAAAAGAAAGAAGAGGATAAAGAAAAGCTCTGTGATACCTGTAAAAAATGGTGAATTTCTTTGTCCCTCTGTCAATAGAATCTCAACTTCAGGTATTTTCGAAGGACAGCTAGTTGGTAGATTACAGATTTTCAAGGAAAACCAAAGAAAGTGAGTTCAGTGATATATATGACGGCAATGTTTACACAAAGTTAAGCTCATATATCAATGTTTTGTACTCGTTTACATTCAGGATGAGTTGATAGGGTTCGAAGGACCGTAAATGTATAGACAATTACATAAAATGAGGAAGATAGACGAGGTGTGGTTAAACCTGAATGAGATGAAATCTGCAACTAACAATGAAGAAAATGATAAGTGAGTCGATACAAAATACAAAAATAGAAATGTAGATGAGGCGAGATGATCCGTTTTGAAAGAGTCCACATGAATGGCATTGATTTGGTGTCGAGTGCTGAATGGTCTTGAGTTGATGCAGTTGAGGTCGAAGCCAAATGTGATCACAGCTCGGCACGTGGCAATTCAACTCAGTGCTTGTTTCGTGATGCATGACGTACCGTTGCTCACGATTAGTGCTGTTGCTGGTTGCAAATAGCTGTCTAATGTAGAAGTTGCAGTGTTTGCGAGTCGAATAATAAGTGTACTATGACGTTTAATGTTAACTCCACGGGCGAGTATTGCAGAGTGTCCGCATGTCGTGGCTGCCAGAGGTGGTGGTGCTGAGATGTGATGATGACCGGTGAGTGACAGCAAGTGAGCGAGAGTCCCCATGTCGGGGCTCGCTTTGGAGAAGCGCGCTGTTCGCGCGCTGGCGCCAGATAAGAAGTGATGATGACTAGTCGAGTGAATTGCAGTGAGAGCGGTCGCTCGTCGGAGACTACCTCGTAGCTGCGAAGGGCACGCATGCTACCTCTGGTTCGATGGATCGATAGCGTGACGTCACAGGGCCACCATGTATCGATCACCCATTTTACTCGTCATGACAGGCTATTTGACGGTGTTCTGTCGGAAATAAAGTTCATAGAACATATAGTCCGCAGATTGTTCACTTGGCTAATGGTCCAATATCTGAAAAATGTCTGAACACAATCTATCATACACTTTATATTCTTTATTTCATGTTTTGAAACGCGCTTATCACGTGCTTTTCCTGGTGCCACCGAAACGGACTTTGAGGGCGGAATAGTTCGTTTGATACACGTTTCGAAACATCTTTTAACGTGTGACATACTAAGTTGCACGCTCGGGGCATGGACTGACCCAACTGAACTCACAGGCACACATCAGTTCGAGGTAAACATTTCAAAATATTTACAAATTGTCATTTTCAATGGAAGAAGAGATGTTAAATAACAAGTGCATGAATGCCCTGAGGAATAATTTTGTACAATACCCCTCCCAAAAATATAAAAGATATAAATACACTGAATCTCAACAAATCTGTTGTTAAAAGTTTTCTAAAGTGCTATTGTTTCTATAATGTGAAAGAATTTACAGATTTTTAATAAAAGAAGTTTATGAGCGTTTCAATGTTTCAATAAATATTGTTTTCCACGACTTCGGATGATGTAAGTGATGTTAATATCATGTTTCATGCGTGTTGTTTTTGGTTCTTTTTGTTTTACTTCTAACTGTACACAACCTTGGCACGGTAGCGTAGTCTCTGCAGCCACATCCTAGCCCCGGGTCGTGGCGGATATTCCTCGGGTGGGAATGTCATTATGACTTTTGTTTTATTAATCTAGAATTTTTACTGCACTAGTATCTACAATTTACTTTGGAATAATAAATGGATAACAGTACGGATTTATTAAGTTTTTTCTTTAATAAATATTAAATCCGCCACTGACCATGAGTCCTTGACAGGAATTCGAGGGATGGTCCCGAAGAGTAACTTAGTTACCGTACAACTTGTCTTATATATTTTTTACTGATGGTGTTGATTTTGGAAAGTCATATACTAAGACAATTTGGCCTTTATACTCAATTATCAATGAATTACGAATAAATTGTCACACTTCAAACCAGCTCAAATTTCTGTTAATATTGCCTGATTGATGTAACTTATTTGTCATTAAATAAAGAAATAAACTTTGTCAAAAATGCAGTCGCATATTGCGTATGACCACGTGGGGGACAATAAACTACGTTACTCTTCGGGACCATCCCTCGAATCAAGCACTGTGTTGAATTGCCACGTGCCGAGCTGTGATCACATTTGGCTTCGACCTCAACTGCATCAACTCGACACCAAATCAATCACCTCAACTGCATCAACTCATTCAGCACTCGACACCAAATCAATGCCATTCATGTGGACTCTTTCAAAACGGACATCTCGCCTCATCTACATTTCTATTTTTGTATTTTGTATCGACTCACTTTTCATTTTCTTCATTGTTAGTTGCAGATTTCATCTCATTCAGGTTTAACCACACCTCGTCTATCTTCCTCATTTTATATAATTGTCTATACATTTATGGTCCTTCGAACCCTATCAACTCATCCTGAATGTAAACGACATTTCAACTATTATTTCTGTACTTATTGTTTCAAGCGTGTTTCACTCTCTACGAGAAAGCATGTTTCAGGCGTGTAACGAAACTGATTATTAACGCAGTAAAACGCGTTCCAATCACATGTAATGTACATTTCGATACTGTTTACAGAAAGTAGAGGCAAACAGAGTTTCAAAACACGCTTTAAACACGGAAAAGTGCAACAGAAACATGTTTCAAGTCCGTTTTCTCAACGAAACATTTTTGAAACGGACTTGAATCGTACTATTCCGTGGTAGGATTCTGTCAGGGTATTATTGTCCTTAGGTATCCACGAGAGTAAATTATGCAAGTTTTATGCATTCACCTAACTTATGTGACCATAGATGTAAAAAGTACAACTTTGTTCAAAATCAAAATTCACTCGAAACTATTTGTAAAGAAAAACGTCCTCTGTATACAACCCATCTACTGTAAAGTGTCGGAAAACCCTTTTGGATGTTTGGAAATGTCCCCCAAAATTGCGGAAAAATATTTGTCCTATCCTTTAACATTGGATTTAACTACTTCCATCTTCTTGCATCGAATTGCAGTGGATAAACACGTAACACTAATTCTTTTGTATCCGTTAATAGGGTTGCAAACAGATTTTTTGGAAGACTTATTTTAATTATTGAATTTGTATCTTCAAAATTAACACCAAAAACATGAATATTAGGGGTTTAGTGAAGCCATTCAACATCAATTAGGAGTGACTAATTAATGTGGCAATTAATTGAATACATTTACCGTTACTATTTTTTATCAGAGAGAAAGTTTAATTGTTTCTCATTCCACCTAAAAACAATTCCTGGAAACAAGTAACGGCATGAGGTATTTGTGTATGGTTCTTAACTTATTATAAGCATGTATTGATAGTGTGAATAGATCTTCACACAAACAGTGGTGGATTGATTACCAAACAGTTTTTGAAATGTATCCGATTAGGTCTATTCTTTTGAATCATCGTCTCCATGACTTACGTGGAGAAAGTTATTGAAATTTGTTTTAACGTAGGCTGTTTCTGTGAATTATACTAGAAAAAATCTTACACCATCTGGATATTTTAAAATATTATTTATTTGCACACAATATTGATCGATGTAACTTATTTGTGTTTAAAAATGACTTTCTTTGAGTATATTATTATGGACACGTTTAACTCCGTACTAATTCAGAAATTCCAACATTCGACGTAATAAAATATTATTGATGTAAAAACACTAGAAACATCTTTCCTTTGAAAAATACTTCGTAAAAGAAACACGATGGAGTTGGATGGGAGAGTACTCCTGAAATTTTCTCTTCCTCATGGTTGTTCGCTTTGATATTTCTTGTGTTCGCATTTCCGTTATGCCTCCAACCTCTCCTTGAACATGAAACGTGTCCTTTTCTTTATTGCCTTCATCGTTGGTTCTACTCCTCCGCCTGTAATTGAAAACCCAGTGGCTTATTCGACCGCAACCGACCCCTCACCATCGACGAAAGCCCTTCAGGCAAGGATTGGGGAACCACTACAGATCCATTATGCTCCACGCTTCCCGCAAGTGACAATGTTTTGTAGGAAATAAAACCCTTAGAGAGACTAAATCCTAACAATAATTTTTTACGATATAAAGAGTATTTTCAACCAGTGTTAATGTGGGACCAGCACTCCAAGTAAGTTAAATCACTGAGATGTCTAATTTTTTTCTTTATTTTCATAACAATTGTTTCAAACACAATAATATGAATAATACCGAAAAAATCGTGATTTAATTTGTATTCTACCAGTTAATAGTATAGTACAAACAAAATTCAGGAACTCTCTTGACTCGTTTGAAATACACAAGAGCATGTGAAAATATGGTGGCCGAGCGCGACGGTTTCCTGATTCGTGCACCTCACCTCGGAAAAAGTGAAATATATTTCTCAAATGTTCGATGAACTGTAGATAAAAATGATGTAAAATATTTCCGAAAATTTACAACAAACCAAAGGAAATTAACATCACTTTCTTGACTTAAAAGTTGGTATTTAAAAAGAATTTGTCCTCTGTAAGACGCAATGTATTACACCAATTATAATTGCAGTTAAATGGTTTGTGATTATGCTTCTCAAGTCAAAATCATAATAAATACATGTTACTCCTTTTATTTATTCCACTTTCAGATATTTTAGTGATTTAATACTACGCTAGAACTACCCCTAATACTCATTTTTTTTTAAACACTAAATTTGCATCGGAAGTTTCGTGACACTTCATCGATCTTATACCAAACCCGTTTATATACCTATATTTTTATTCACATTTTATTATGATACTCTCTTTCCGGATTTTCCCCCTCAATCTCATTTGTCATTTTCCTGTCGTTCTGCGTACTGTAGTATTTCCCACTTTAGTACAACAATACTACCTTCATTACTTTAAATGTTTAAATAAATTGTTGCTCATCAGGAGATAAGGTTTAATTGGAGTCCCCCCTCCTCCGTATTCGTGGCGTTTATTGTTGCGGCAATTCATTTTCCAACTTCTTTTATGTCCACTAAAAACAAATTAAGAAACCTCATTTATTCCAAATGAATCAAGGGAATGACATGAACTTGTCGTTCTGCTTACACATTTTCATGATCACTGTTTAGTGATACGAGGGTCAGTAACTATATATTTCAGTATTTTTGTTATATATTTTGTTATATTTTTGTTTTATATTTGAAAGAAATATGGTAATTTACGTATCCCTGGTAGGTAACGTTACCATGGAACCTCATAAAAAGTAATGTCTTTCTACGAATATTTTCCTCCTAGTGTGTCCATGGTTATTTTATTGTGGTCACCATTTTTCACAAATTTGAAGGATGAAGAGATTGACCTCGGAGAAGCTGTCCATTGTGCTCCAAATTCACCTTCCGAAGCCTCAACACATTATAGACTTGTCTTATGAAGGCATTCTGTGATATATATTCACGTTCATTTTAAAGAATGTCAAGAAATTCTGAGAAAGTACTCCTATTAAAATATACTCAAATACGAAAATATTCGTCTAATTTGAACTGAAGTTACAAAAACATGTCAAAGAGGTGACTGACTCGTTTTTATGCACTTGCGTCGTTTGTCATGTGCTTATCCAGTTGTCATATGCACGGCTTTCTTATATTTCGTTTATGAATTTGGATAGATTTCATACCTTAATTCATGTACCTCCCACATGGAGGAGAGACTTGTTGCAGGGGAACATGGTTCGAAAATTCACCTCTGCGAATAATTACTCAAACGATCTCTCGAGTGAGAGGCGACCGATGCTGCAAGTGGAAGTGCGTATTAAACCAGAGTTTATTTTCCATTATTTATTTTGAGAGAGTACTCTTTCGACAGGATTTCGCTTTCCGACATAAGCCATCACATCGCTTTGGTAATGTTAGCGCGAGTCATAACGAAAGAACTCTCTCTAATAATAAAGCGTTGAAAATATTGCTTTTCATCATTCTACTATTATTTGCGTCTTTTAAAATGACGAAAAAACTACTTATTTCTTCTACCGTTGTATTGCCGCTATTTGTAAACACTATGAACATTATAAGTATAAAAATAAGTTTCTGAGTTTCTCTCTTTGCTAATCGATTCTACTTGTTTCATACATGAATGCTGTACATGTTACGCTCACATGTTACGATTTGTTTAGGAATCGTGTACTGTATGAGACTTTCCTTCCCACAAAGAGGTTTTCCTTGACTTGCTCGCTCCCTCCGCGAACATAAATAATACTCTTCGAATGAAAATATGTTGGTGGATATCGAGGCTGATTGCATTTCTTTTCTCCATTACACTATGCTAAACTCATTTAAACACACCTAAACTCATTGTTGCGTAATTGAATTTTTATGGCTATACCGACTCAGCAATGAGATAAAAACTGGAGTACTCATCTCTCCTTGAATCATCATTTCTCTCGCATTTTCTTTTGTATTTTCTCCTTCTCATTTACTCTCTGAATAATTAGGAGTGCCGCTATAAAATGAGTTTTTTTTCGCATTAATGGTGCTCAAGATTGGGTGGAGTGACTTAATTATATATTCATTTTCTTTCTCCAGCAACCTAATTTGGCTTCTCTATTATCCAATTACACGTTTTAGTTAGTTCACCTCGGTGAAATTCCTTTGAAGTATGGGAAAAGTTCAACTAATTCAGATTAGGCATTTTCATACTAAAGGTAGAAATATTTGTAAACATTTATTACATTCTAAAATCAATGTACTGATAACTTGTAAAACAAATTTAAAAGGATCCGGTTTCGGCGAGGAATTGCTGACCTAGTAATGAATTATTAGTCTAACACACTATACATATTATTAAATAACAATTTATAAAATATTCTAGTTCGATTTCTGAAAACTTCTTAAAATATATTTTTTTTATTTGATATTATGGTTGAACCTCTCCATGGTATATGTATGCGAAAAAGATTTGAAAGGGTTACTTCAGTGAGCCGAAAGGAGAGTCGTAAAACTCCTTAGCTGAACACCACGTCGGACGACGAGTAAATGATACACTAATCTCTTGACATTAGAATCATGCACTATTGATATATTAAATCCAATATTATATAAACCATCTAATATGTATATTGAAAAAAATCGGATGTTTATATGAGGAGACGTATTCCAAGCATATAAAGAATCGTAGTATATAACAATAAAAGAAAGAATTCCTTAAATTATATCTTCAGTTTTAATCATAAGAGTCGTACTTTTTTAGAGAGATAAAAAATTCAAAATATATCGTTAATACATTATTACCCTCTTTAAGTGTTTTTTCATGTTTGAGGAAATAGATAAAAGAAAATGCTTTATGAAAGTTTATTTTATTCCCTAAAAAATTTGATTGGTAAATTTGATTATCAATATAAAATTTGAGAATATCTCACCGTGACTTTGAGAAGCGTGAATCTGCAGACAGGGAACTTGTTTTAATATGCTTAACTCGTGCAGTAACCTCAATTTACAATAAATGTCAGTATTTTAGAATTTTGATTAATCTATTCTTGATTTTACAGAGAACAAATTAGCTTTCTGTTAAACGAATATTGCGGGATATTGGACCAATGTACGATATGAATAATGCTACTACAGCTAGCTTACGGTTTTTCTTTTCGGTATGAAAAACACTCATACTCAGAAAAATAATTCATATTCAGAAAAATCTCGTTTTGCTAGTTGTGGTACTAGAATGCTTTTTTATCTTCTTTGGAATGTAGTTGGCGGCTGATGGGTCTCTCTGAGTAATGTGAATTGCGTGTTTATAAAGTCGTTGACGGTACGGTTCCTGTTCCTCCTCCTGCGACATTGATTCTCGCGAGAGCTTTAGAAGACTCCAGACGTACACAAATATATTGAATACTGGTTAGGATAGAGCCCGTACTCAATATACTTGGAACCTAGGTAACTTTGGACATAGACCGTACTCTTCCAGAAGTAATTTTAACTTGCATTGCCCTGAAATAACGACAATTTTCGGAGTTTGTTTTATTTGAAGGAATTCGTTCAAACAAAACTGTCGTTAGACAGAATATAACATATCGAGTGACTCTCGTTAATATGATGTATTGTGTTTTACATTTAATACATTCCACACAAACCGATGAAACGTTTAGAACGAATAAATGGATTTGTAGAAATTATATTTTGATTGAAGAGAAAAGGGGTAAAAAGAACCACTTGTAAGGATATTGAATTAAACAACATGAGGATGGAGCATCTACATCAAGCGCTATGTCATATATGAATCAAAAATATAAAGAAATTATTTGCATGCCTGAGAAACTGAAGGGATTAATAAATAACCTAATTGATGACAATAAAATGAATTTTCAGACGAAGTAGTGGGAGTAGTTTGTATATAAATTATACAATGATTCATTAAATGATACGAAAATAAAATCAGTTCTGATAATGATAGAAATAAATCTGGCTTGGAACTAAAGATGATGCAAAGTTGAATTTTAGCTTTAGAGATATATTAGGAGTCAGTATTAAATTGCCTGTGAATTTCACCTAACCGAGAGTTTCTTCCCCAAGATGCGATATAAACGAATTTTATCTTACTGAAATAAAAAGTTTTATAGTAAATAAAGGGACAATTACTATATATACTCGTAAAACCATGTAACAATGTTCATATCTAGTTCCTTCTTGAATTCTTCCTACCCACGTATCAAACGTTCCCTGAAATACCCATTGAAGAGTTTAACATACTTTTTAAAATGGGGAATGGATTTTGGGAAAATAGGGTTTTACATCTTATAACGGTAACTTCACTAAATTTAAAGAAATGAGGTAATAAATAAATAGATAAATAATAATAATATTTATTTCATAACAATACAGTTACATATTAAAATAGTCAACAAAAAAAATACAAAATTTAACAACAGTTAACATTCTTCTTATAATAAACAAATACATAATCATATTATAAAACAAGTATTTTTTACTTTGTAGATTTTCAAATTGAATTCCACCTCTAAGAGTTTTTCTCTTGTCAGAGAGGATACTCTCTATCTACTCCTTTAACTTATTTAACATTTAATTTTATTGCACTTATCATTTAAAAATTTTATTTTTCATATTTTATTTTTAATTAAATGGTATGGCAACAGGCAATTCCAGAAAAAAAGAATGTCATTCATTGTCCAACCGACTAAAACACGCAGACTTGAGTGGCTATTTATTTGTTCGAATTTTTCAACAGACATTTTACCTCCTCCAGCAAAAGTGTAATTGGCTGAGAACAGTAAAGAACTGCTATGATTGTTCTGTCACCACAAAGTGGGTTCGAATCCCAGTGACACTTGTGAACTGATTTTTGAAAATGGTTTATACCACAATTCAGCTCGTAATATCTGTTTGGGAGCTGTAATGAACGAAACCTTAATTCATGCTCTCACATTGCTTAGGAAAATCTTAAAACATACGCTGAGCAATTGTCAATTCGGCAACGTAGCATTACGACATACATGGCAACGTGGCAGGGCAGTTTACGACAAAGTTCATCTGCCGACGAGACGACAAAGTTTCTATAAAATAATTTCTATTCATGTTCTCTTTAAGTTTCGATATTTTAGTTTCTTCATGTGTAAATGAAAGTGTTCAATGATATATTTTACGAGGAATTTAGAAAAGTTCTTCAAAATTTCAATAAACATGTGCAAAAAATTTTGTATTGAATTTAAAAGCAAATAATTCATATTTAAAGAAAACAATGATACTAAAAGAAATTCACGAGTTGGTAATTATACCCCAAGAATTAAAACTTTATTTTAATAAAAAAATTGGGTAGAAAACGGGTCTAATATATGTCCAAACCATATTTTCAATAAATATTTATTCATATAGCATCTAGATGTACAACATTATACATTTGGAGAACAATATTTACTAGAGAAAAAGGTATATGCTCTATTAATTTAAACTAACAGTTTTCGTAGCAATAAAATAGCAATCTCATCGTCCAATTTTACGACGCTCCATAAACTCAAATTCTCCCTCTACAGAGTAACACGAGGCCGTCTGATCAGATAAGGTATTTCAAACCTTTCTTCTTATAGTCGTATATGAAAGAAATAATTTCAACCAGGAATACCTAGAATTTGCGCAGGTGATTTACACTTTTGCTTTACTTGAACGCAAAGGCTACTTCATTTGAAGGCCAAGTATACTTTTGAAAAATATTCAAAAACTGTTCCAACTATTTTATTTTTCTTAAATATACTGTATTCACAGTGTAATTAGTATATGTTTAATTCGCATTATCAGTAAAGTTTGGAATAGATGCAGTGAAATAATTTCCACTCACATCGTGTACTTTTTCCTTTACCAATGGTGAAAATCCAAAGAGTGTGTTTGTAGATATGTCATTTAATGTTATTTTTAAAGGAGAATAGAAGATAGTGTACATCTCATGTATCTCATTGTATTTGGAATCTTCCACCCACACGAACGTCCTTAGTCGCGAATACACATCCAATGACGGTGTATCATTTCGCGGCGTTTTTAGGTGTGCACTACTTCATTTGCTGAACTTTCTTGTTACATTTTGCTTAGCTCCGTTTTTTATTTTTCCATTATTTTGATGGTAATGAGTGATACCATTTTGTTTATTTTTAACTATTATTTTGAGTTCAGTGCTATATCAATTGGAAATGTAGAAATAGTATTGTAAATATTACATTTTACACCTTCAGAATTATTTGTCAAGAAAGATAAGTAGAGTAACGAAATAGCATGAAAAATACAAAACACTCAGACGCAAGGATATTGAAGAAGTATTATCTTTAAAAGAGTATCACATATTTAAACAAAATTATTAATAGATGCAATTAACGTTCTTTAATTGAACTATGAAATTTAAAGGAAGAGAAAGAGAGAAGTAGGAACAAAGAAAGAAAACAAAAATTTGTGGTTGTATTTCACAATTTCATTTGAATAAATTAATGAAAGAGATTTCAGTTTTAGTTATATTTATTGTAATCTAAAACACGTTTTTTGTAATATTAATCTC
>NNCF01129519.1:481358-495651 GCA_002313205.1 Laupala kohalensis
ATTTGATTTCTTTACTTCACTGTATAAATATAAGAAATTATAGGAATATTTATAAGTAATTTGTGATTCGAATTATACCAATTCCCTACGATATCTTGCAATTATATTCAAATTCTGTTAAAAACTATATTTTATCACAGTATTACGCAAACGATTTTTACAGAAACTCTAATATCTTTTACATTGTCTACGAAGACCTTGCGAGACAACGAATATCGAGATGTCGTTTAAATATAGAGAATGGTAAAGTTTATTGAAGTAAAGAATATACAGAATATTTTTGTTATAGAAGTCCAGAATGTGTATAATAAAAAAATACAAAATATTTCTTTAATAGCGGTGTGATGAAACATTTTATCTCGTTACGATTTACCAGCGGTACTATTAGTCTTCCAAATATGGGAGCCGTTTCAAATAGACCTACGATTGGTCGAACGAAACTTCCCCTGTCGAAGGGGAATCAGGAGAGAGGCGTTGCAAACTTAACAGATCCAAAACTGGTCAGAGCGTGGGACTTATAAAAATAAATGGGTCCTTTTTTGTTATCAGTAGTGTACAAGAGTTGCACATTCTATGCAGACAGTCATGGTCATGAAATATTATTTTAGATTTTAATCTAGAAGTATGCGGTGTAGTGAAGTGTATTAATTTGTTTTTTTTTCTCTATTGATTACTAAATCTTTATCATGACACCATTTTTGAAAATTCAGAAATTCTGCCTGTAAAGTCAATTCTGCTTCTTTTTGGTTTTTACTGATGGAAATAATTAACATATCATCTGCATAAACCATACATTTATATTTATTAAAACACATTCCTATATCATTAACATATATTAAATATAGCAAAGACCCAAGGAAGCTACCTTGTGCTGTTCCTCTATTCACTTCAATTTTTTACTAACATTTTCTTCAATTTTTAGTAAAAATGATCTTCCTAATAAGTAATTTTGAAAGAAATTAAAAATTTTTCCTCTAATTCCAATTTGTTCTAACATATCCAAAAGTTTATTATGATATATTGTATCGTATACCTTGGATAAATGAACTGATAATGCCAAAACATAATTTCCCCTATTTAAATTTACATTTAATAGTTCTGCAAGATTTTCAATCAATAAAATTGAACTTTTGTTTTTCGGATAGGCATGTTGATTTTTGTTTATAACCATGTACTTCTCCAGGAATGTTGCTAAGTTGTCTGCAACATGTTTTTCTAAGATTTTGCCTAAAGTATTAAAATTTGAAATGAGTCTATAGTTTTCATATAATTTAAAAGAACCTCCCTTGTGAATAGGTCTGATCATTGTTTCTTTTAACCCATTTGGTATTATTCCTTCCCAATGCAGTCATTTATTAATTTTGCTATCCATGAGCTGAACAATTCTAGATTAATCTTTAGATCTTTCACTTTAATTTGGTCTAATCCTGGTGCTTTATTAATATTCATGTCTGTTATTAATTTTGAAATGTCTTCTAAACTAACCTTAGGTAGATAGGAAGAATTGCAAACTCTTTTGTCTGTTATGATTTCTAGATTTAATTTAACACTTATGTACTCTTTCTTCTAGTTGGTTTTTGAAATTCTATGCAGCAGATTCAAAACACCTTTATTTAAATTATCATTTTTTACCACGGGCTTTGTAAAGTTTCATCAATTAACTGCTTACTTTTAAGTCCCAATAAATTACTTATATTTCTACAAGTTTCTTTCATATCATTTCTGTTTTTTTCAAACAGTTCATTGAAATATACCTTTTTCAGTTGATTTATCTTTAATGTAACACTATTTCTTAACTGTTTATATTGATTTCTTAATCATTCCTCCACCCGTACTCCTAGCAGACAAACTCTTCCATTTTCTAAACATCAAATCCCTTTCTTTCCTTAACTCTACCATTTCCTTATTTATGTAGGGCTTAATGATATTATATTTTCTATTAATTTCGACTCCTTTCTTTTCTTTTGCCTTTTCAAAAATCATTTTTACCTTTTCATAGACGGTGTTAGCAGTACATTTTTCCAATTCTTCATTACATACTTTTTCTAGTTCATGTATTATCACTGTTCTAGAGAAAAATTAACATATTTTGTTCTCAATATTTATTTTTTCTTTCTTTTACATGTGCCATGAAATGTAATTTTTACTCCCACTAAATAATGATCAGTGATTTTAATTTTATGTATGAATGGTACTACATTTTCAAGATTTCCACGAACTGCTACATGGTCTAAACATGATTGAATTAATCTATTTTCAATGAATTCCTCTCTAGTTAACTCTTTGACACAATGTATTATTTTATGTTTCACCAATGTATCACAGTTTTTAGCAGTTATCTTTGAGTTTTTTAGTATATTGATTCTGTCTCCATACTCTTATTAGGTGTTTTGTTTCTTTCCCAAAAAAGTTTTAGCTCAGCAATAATTTTTTCTGTGCATTCACTATGTGGTCGATATATGCCATAGATTGAGACACTTATGCTATTGTTGATTTTGATATTTCCAAAAATACTTTCACAATGTTCACTTTCATATTCGTCTAATTCAAAATTTAGAGTATCTTTAACATACAAAATTAATCCTTCTCCGTATTTCTTTTCTTAGTTTTTGAAACTTGCTGGAAATCTGGTAACTTTAACCCTACTAATTTTTCTTCCTCCTGAGTTTTAACTTCAGTTAACAATATTACCTGAGTCTAATTAACTATTTTACTAATCACACAAAATTCATCCCAGTGCTTTTTAATTGTCCTAATATTAAAATGTATCATGTTAAGGTGAGCCTTTTCCCGATTAACCAGCTCACTCAAATTCTTATCACACCCTAGTATTACTGTGTCATTAATTTCTCTATTATCTATAAAACTAAAATCCAGAATTAAAAATGTCTAATTAAATTAGCATACAATTTACAACAATTCTATGCCTCTCTCTTTCATAATTTTAACAACTCTTGATGCTTCTGTTTTTTCACCAAAATCTTACTGTCTTTAATCCAGATGAATTTATATTGCTTCTCCTTTCCTGTTGTCCTTGTCTTCCCGAAAAGGTTTGAAAAGTATTTGGTCAGATTCTCATTAACAAAAACAAAGTCATTGTTCTTTTTTGAGTTTAAATCCACGTTTTCCACTCTTATTGTTACTTTTCAAAATTTTGTCTATTATCTTATTATTCAGCTCTTAAATTCAATTACTTTAATTTTTTATTTATTTTATTTTTTACATGAACAACACAAGCAATTTCATCTTCTGCAAAGTTTTCCACTCCAATTTTTCTCACAAAATTCACCACAAATTGTCCCGGACATTCCTCTTGAAAAATTTCTAGGCTATTTATCTTAACATTGTTTTTCAAGATTTCCTGCTCCAAAATATTGATTTTTCTTTTTGTTTTCTTTAAGCTCACTTATCTCCTTGACTAGATCATCATATTTATCACTAAGAAACGATAAGGTATTTTTTGTCTATCATATCGTCTATGAACAAGTCAATTTTTTTTGTTGATTTCAAGCACTTGTTGAAGAATTACACTATCACTTCTTCCATCTTTCTCCTCTGTAACAACCTTGTCCTTTTTCGGTCTGCACACATTATACCTCCATTCCTTCTTCATTTTCTCAGGTATCGATATGTATGACGACTCCTTCATGGAATGACAAGCAAAATGTACCTTATTACAGCATCCGTGACTAAATTTCATTCTCGGCCACATATAAATTACTCGCCGAGATTATATACAGAAACCTTCGCTGCAACACACACTAACCTCACTTTTAAACTGCCAAAACCGTGTTTACAAAAAACAAGTTCCAAACGCTTTCTTAGCATAAACTTGCTCTCCCAACACCACCGTTCCAAAGTCCTCTCCTTAACAAATTCACTTCATTCCTAAAACCCACAACCCACAACTCACAAAAAACCCTGTTTCCTCCGAACTAAGTAGGAGCTTATATGGTCTACGTGATACGTCGATAGATAGGTAAATGGATAGATAGATAGATAAATAGAAAGATAGATTGATAAATAGTTTGCAAAACACAAACGTGCACTGTAATGTCTTAATCGTCTTGTAATATTTAGTCTACTATATAACGATCCCCATTTTTTTACCAAACCACCACGTGCAATGTTAGAACAATTCCATTATGATTTACGAACGAATTCAATACGCATGTCGGTCCTTGGCCAATACTATCCACTGCGTGTCGGTATCTTGCCGCTGTATTGTTATTAGTTCCCACTTTTACCGATAGGGGAAATCCGACTGATACCAACGGTCTTGAAGAACAGACTTGCGCAGACATTATTACTGCCTAGAGTAGCTATACTAGTGAAGTGATCCCTCACTACTGCCCAGTGTAATATTGCGCACAAAAACCATTTCTTCTGTGTTTCGAAAATATACTCTCGAAACAATTTTTATTATTATTATTTTTCTTTCCTTAACTTGCGCTAAAAATGTATTATTTCACTAAACATGTCTTATTTTTTAAGTATTATAATCCATATTTCATTACATTTACTCAGAAAGTAAAGTAGTAAAAGAAATGGTAGATAACGCTAACACTGGCGTAACTTAAATTACAGAAATAGTAGGGAACTAACCTACAGGAGGATAGAGTCCCAGCTCTTAACGTGGTGGATAAGCAGTTCTAGAGATTCCTCCTACAGCGTAGTTGACTGAGGAGGTTTTACGTTTAAAACGTACATTAAAATTTCTTTTTTATTGGAATGGCTGACTATTGCGCTTTCTTACTTTGACATTAATGGTCATTGGGGGTACAACAATCTTACGAAATCCATTCCTAAGTCGCGACCTTCCCTTGCAAGTCGTACAGGTATTGCCCGACTCGACGTCAGATGGAGGGGGTAGCGCCGAGCGCGGGAGGACTGTTTACCGGTAGCTAGGTCAATAATCCAGCATATATACATCGTTGGATACGGTAATAACGACTTAAATAATTTATAACTTTTTTCAGGAAAAGATTGTGGTATAATAATGAGCAGTAAAAGTGAATTTAGGGCAAACTATTTTTTTTGCCCAAAACGTAATTTAGTAATTTGAATAATAGTAATGCATAATAATTCACTTACACTGTACAGTTGATTTTCGTAATTTAATAATCTTTAATTTTTCTAAGGCGAGAGTATTGAAACTCCCAACTCCTTTCTTTAGGATGGATATGACTCAAAAAGTTCGAAATAATATTACCCCTTGTTATTCACTTCTATAATTTTGCTTATTTTAACGCATTTATAAAATTGTATTGAGTAAAACAATTGCCTATAGATAAATAAACATTTAACCATATACGTTTGAGTACATTTCATAAAAAAGTCCTCATCTTGGAGAACACATTACAAATTTCATTACAAGTTTGCAAACGTACACCTTACAAGTTTCACTTTTCGCAAGAAAATATCTCTCTATTCCTTGGCTCTGCATCCTTCACAATATTTGGATCTCGTATTTGAAAATAGTTCTTAAGAAAAATATTGGTTTCATGAATTGCATGTCATGCGTTTCATGAAACTCATTAACCCAAAGAATTTCATTAATAAATAAATAAATAAATAAATAAATAAATTTATTGTCAAAAAACAGTACAAACTGCGTATGACCACGTGGAGGGAAAAAAACTAATTTAAATAAGAAGATAATTTATGGCTCAGCTTGAAACTATCTCTCTGGATATTTTGAAAAATTCTATTACTATTTCATTTCTTAATTTCCGAACAGTTAGACCAGGAATGGCCGCAGCTGCCACTTGAGCATGACGTGGTATGCGGAGGACAATTCTTATAAGCCTCCTTGCCAATTAGGGGTAAGCGTCTAACGCTACTTATCGCTTTCTTATGGCAATAATAACCCTGCAGATTGTCTCGTGGTTATGTAAGAGAAACGGAAATGTACCTCGAGCACGTTCCTCTTGCTCTTTATCAAAGATGTACTTCTTTGTTTAATAATTGAACGTATTGAAGTGAATATATAGTTAAATCATTGTAAATAATTGGAAATATTGAGATACGTTATTCGAAGATTTGGTAGATAATGAGGCTGTTTGGATAATTTTTTAATTTCCATCATCTTTTATTTTCCTCACATAAATTATTTTGTGATCAATGATGGTATATAATTTGATTGAGAATAACTGTGGGTCTTAATATTATATCCAAGTGGATGGGAGAGTGGTGGCGCTCGAGTCTCAACTCCTCTATCTATTTTCTGCGCTGCCCGCAATTGCCGGCGGTTGCTCACAACATCTGAGGTAACATCTGAAGAAGGAAACTGAAGTATTCTTCTACTCACATTCTCTATGAATGAATATATTATTAATGAATGCTCGGACAAAATTTCGTTCCGTACCAGAATTTATTATCATTTGATTTTCTTGAAAATAGCAACAATATCCAGCTATGTACGTTATAACAGGTATATAAAACATCAAGTGTACTAACAACTTCTGAGATACTTGCATGATACGCTTGGATAATCAGTATGACATTTAGACAAGTCTGTGGAAAAAGTCTATCAATAAGTTCATGGTTATTTCACTAAAAGTATTTGACCAAGTTCAAATTAATTACAGTAAAATTTTTTCAACCCCATTCACCAGCTTGAATGCTAATATTATATTGACCGCCAGTCAGTATTTACCATATCTGCCTTCCAACATATCGGCTTGAAATTTTCCGGAGTAAGAAGTGAGTAAAGAAAAACTATAGAAGGTATTGGTGAAGTTTTATGGGCATAATGAAAAATAAATCTAATTTTGTTAGTCGCGTCAACCATTCATTTATTATCAACTTCTCTGTCCGGGACAAACCGCGTCTTAGTAGATACAACTACCAACGTTTCGGCCATCATGCTTCTTTAGGGCAATGTCAGAGTCGTACAGACCTAACAAGACATTGCCCAGGATGAGGCTACAGCATGATGGCCGAAACGTTGGTAGTTGTATCTACTAAGACGCGGTTTGTCCCGGACAGACAAGTTCATACTGACTCCGGCCGCGGAAGCCTACGTTTATACATACATTTATTGTTCGAGTTAAATTTCGACTGCATAACTGCAATCTTCTTCAGTAATCTTCCTCGATTTGCGAGACTCACATATTTAGTTGTGTTTTACAGTGTAATTATTTATAACAATATTAAGATATATTGAAAACCATGTAGTCCCCAATTTAAAAAAAACCTTGTAGCCTGCATTAATGCGGAATGGGTTTCTTTAGTTAGAAAATCATTTAAATATCGTACATTCAACATTTCAACTTTTACTTAAAAAAACATACTTGACGTCAGTATACCAGTACGCAGTAAAATGATGAATAAATTCATCATTTAAACGTGCTCCTGTAGATGATATTTTCACATTCAAATTAAATTTTATTAATCTTCCATAATTTAACTAACACATTAATGTAATTTGCAGTTTCTACGCTGTAGGTTAACTAATGAATAAGGATGGGACGAGCATTAATTATGAAATCAATAAAAATTGCGATGCAAGTTTGACATTTTGTTTCTCATGTTTACAAAAAATATTTTGCCAAATTTTCGTCTTCAAGATCATACAAATTTTTCGATGTATCGAAAGGAGCAACATCCATGCAAGAGTAATTTTCTTCGAACTAAAAATAAAACATACACAATTGCGAATTTTGTTTCAGTCACTTGTGCCAAATGCACTTAACAATATGTACAGAGTCAATAATGAAAAAAAGAGATAATATCTTGATAAATCATTCGGATGTTTATACATATATGCCTTTGAGGGAGTTTCAAAGAATGATTTTACCTTATATTACCAGAATTATTATCTGGTACAACAGATATTACTTTAAAGCCTAAATTTTCAACACCTAAAATATTCCTTTTAATCCAATTATGTAAATTTTGTCCGGACTTTTTTTCACAGTTGCTATATAAATGACATATTTTTAATCGCTCAGAATAAAGTTAAGCATAAATTCTTGAGCAGCTTATGACAAAACCCATTCATCATTTACCATTACATTTCCACCTTCATCATCAAAATTCTCTTTTAAATTAATTTCTTCTATAAATATACTGACAAGAAGCTCATGAGATTTCATAAATTTACTGTAGCTTGCAATATATGAAAAAAAAATTCTTTCGCTTTTCTCTTTCTCTGGATCTATATCATGAAAGTAGCAGAAGTCTTCGTATGGTAGAAGCATGCGGACGTATGAAATGCCCATCATGCAAACGGAGAAATATTATAAAACAAACATGAATAAATAAAATAATAAATTTTATTGGTCAGTAATAAAAATATTTTTCTTTTATCTTTTTCTGTTATTTGAATTAATTGTGAATTGTGAAGAAAAAAACTCAATTTCTTTCAAGATCATTTGGTGCATTGATCTGTGCATCAAATGTCTTTAATCATTCCAACGATGTTCCATTTCAATTAATGTTAAAAACTGAATCACCGTTTTCATTCTTTATGTGTATTTTGTATACAAAAACTGATACATTGAGGGATTTTGATGAGACAACAGAATATTTTATAACCGGGGCTGGATTAATTTGAATATTCATGAAGATTACAGATGTATATTTTGTTAACACTCTCCACAAATCAGGTAGTTTCGAGGGTTTATTTTCTCTTTCTAATTCACATTGTGAAACAACTGATCGAGCCTCCACATACCTTTTCCTTTCCTTTGTACTCTCCTCAATAACTTTCTGAATATTTTCCTTTTTGAATTTCTGTTTTTCATCCTTGGATCATAACGGGAATACCGATACTTTGATAAATAACGGGGATATTTCGAAAAAATCGAGGGGACAAGTGCTGGAAGCAGAGATGCCCCGGGTCAGACTGTGGGGAACGAACTTATTTCTTCCGCTTTCCAAAGAAGTCTTATGATTTCCCGGTAACGAAAAAATGTTGCTCATTCACCTGTCACAAAAAGTACATGGCAGCAGCTCAGTTGACGAGCCCTAAAGCCCCAACAAAAAAAAAAAAAAAAAAAAAAAANAATGGGTACATATACGACAGTGTCTACTGTGCTTTTTAGCTCATTATGCCATTATAATGAGCCATGGACCAGAAGGTATTTTCTAATTCCGAAAGAATTTTTGTTAAAGTGCTGTTCTGGCTTCAACTTATGATAATTAAATACGATATTGTCACTCTGAATGTGTCTTCTAAACCACTTTTATATTGTTGCTTGCTTCTAAAAGATTGACGAAGGATGAAAAAGAGTCAAGAGAACTCTCGCTTCTGCGAGGAACAAGAATTGTCTGGACGACGTCCTTGTTAAATGTGTGTCCGAAGTGAATGGGTAAGTGCATCTAAAATCTGTTAAATACAACACGAATGTGTCTTTGGCAAATAATATGGAGTGAGAGGCGGATAATTATGACATCCTTGGGTTAATACTTCGATACCCGAAAAAGGATAGTAAAATTAACGTTAAATGTTATAATGATTAATATAATCTGGAATACAGAAGAATTAAAAATTTCCAGTTTGCAGATCATTGTATTCCCCAATACGATGATCGGTGAGGTAACGTGCAAAAAGCGCAGCGAAGATCAATCGAGAAAGCAAATAATGAAGCCATTGTAAATCAACTGTGAAAGTCAGTTTTTCCGCTTTGAGCGGACATGGTAAGATGTTTAAACTCTTTTTATTTACTTTGTTTTAGCTAGAAAAGCGTCATCAGTAAAAGACGTGACAGGGAGGCGTGTTTCTCGGGATAAACAATTTTATTTCTACTAAATGCCTAGTGACTGAAAGTCGTGTAGCCACACATGAATGGTGACGCAGGTTAGATTATATCTATTCGGTAAGATTATTTGAGTCAACACAAAGCGTGACGTTGAGTGTTCAATTATATGAATGCGCATAATACGTCACCCAATGTTTTGATATTCCAAACAAAGTTGATTAGGTTTAACTGCATAATACTTAGAGACATCTTGGGACACGTTAAATGTTTTAATAATGAAGATAATCTGGAGGACAGAAGAAATGGAAATTTGCATTTTGATCATCATATTCCCCATAAAATAATTTGTGGAATACGATGATCGGTGAGGAAACGTGCAAAAACGAGTGCATCAATCAATCGAGAACGCAAACAACGAATCCGTTGAATATCAACTCTGGAGTTGAGTGCATCGGTTTTAAAAACGTTCACCAAAACAATACAGAATGCAGGAATGTATGACCGGAAACATGAACCTGATCGGCTGGAAGATAAACGAAGATGCAGAAATGGTGAGACAATAATGTGTGGAAAACGTTCCAGAAGGGCAGTGCATGTGCATGTTAAGTTAATAAGTTCTTACTGGCCACTGTGCTGCAGGCTGGAGGGCGTTGTTCACTAGCTCTGTAGCTGGAGTGCAGCTGTAGTCATGTAATGTTCCGTGTGGGATAATACTTTGTTACATTTATGTATAAATATATTGTTTGACGCAGACATATTGAGCAGCATTTTTGTCATTTCGAACGATTTTTTTATTGCAACTATATAAGAAAGAATGGCGCGTATTGTTTGATATACACACTAATTAATAGACTTACACACTGCATCAAAATGTATGAAAGTAAGTTATATATGTACTTCCAAACATTTTGAATTGACGTACATGCCAACTGAGCGAAGACATCCATTTTTTTCCATATGCATATATTTACACTTTGCTCAAAGGAGGTAGGTGCTGGAGCAAACCACATCCCATATTTGTGCTTTGTACGTCAAAATACCGGAGTCAGCGTGGCTCAGTGGGTAGAGCGCTCAGCTGCTGGCTGGATGGCTGGGGTTCAAACCCCGGTGGGGATTTTCATCACACCTCAACATCCAAACTGGCTCCCAGGCCTACTCAGCCAGGGTATATCCTGGGGCAAACCGGTCGGAGCGATATACTGACCACATCTCCTCCTTTTAGTACCGAGGTCAAATAATTGTGGAGCTCTGCTCTCCGCGAACTCCATAGACCTTCGGGGCCTGTTGTGGGATAGTTTGACTTTTGACGTCAAAATACATCTCGCTCACTCCACATTTATTAAAGCAGACCACTTTAATTTTTTAATGTGCTGTTGCTATAGTACGGTAGGATGAGGTTTAAAAGTCTGTTTTACTTATATTCCATCATAAACATGCACTTATGTTCTTGCAAACACTGTTATGAACATATGTACAGTAGTTCTACACATAGTAAAATTGATAACGGACGTAGTATGAATTCACACTAGATAACATAAAGAACGTCGCAGGCGAATTGAATGGACCTTTATACCCCGTATTCGGGGTAAAAAGGAGTACGATAGTTAAATAGCATTTTATGGTTAATGGAAGCAAAGAAATAAAACTGAATTGATTTAAATCAAATTTAAATATTAAAATCTTTATTTTCAGTTCTCTGGCGAGAAGATCGTGATATATCTATTAATTATATTTATAACTTATTGTTAACTTAAAAGTAAGAAACACACTATAGACTTAATAACAAATCCTTGTTTACTTTGTTTTTCAAAAAATAATTCACGTGTCTACGAACTTAATTATAAACTTCAAAACGAAAAATATTGAATTTTAATTTTATCTTTCATAAAACGATGAAACAGCATTTTCGATTCAATAATATCTTTTTATTGATTACGAGACATTTTAATCTTTTAATTATGCTTGTAACTTGATTCAGAAGTAAGAAACAGCATTATAGACTCAATAAGAATTTCTGGTTTCCTTTTCTGGCTTGAAATATGTTTAATATAACTTGAAAAGTAATCAGAATGAATGATTGAAATATGAAAACAAAAAGAAAAATTATCGTAACTCTAAGATCAAAACTATAACACTCAATTGTAGCGTTTGATTTTATATGATCCCTTGTGGAGAAAACGGCCGTTTTTGCCCGGTCGTCGTTGTTTCCTTTAACTCCAAGACTAGGTTAGTTAATGTTTTTAGGAAATTACTACGGTAGACAGAAAAATCAATGATGCTACATGAAACTTATCATCACTAATTATATACAGTTACAGGTTTAGTGCCGCATGCCACAAACTGAACTGTGACACTAAAAAGAAACGATATGCAAGTCCCTGCAGCGCTGAAGAATTTGAAGGATTTGATTGCGGGGGGCTTTTCGTTTAATCTATATGTAATTTGACGACTGCGCGTCACTACGTTACGACCTTTCGAGTACATTCAAATTAGAAGCGTCAATTCTTTCGATTGGCATTGGAGTAGCCTCTGGCATTACGCGGTCGTTACAGAGACCCATCCTATCTTACATTTTTTCATTGGTTAGCACATAATATTTAGAAGTGAAAATGGAAGTTGCGCGGATAGATTCCTTAAGCTATAAAATGATTAGGCTTTTACCTGAGTTAATTTTGAAGCAGAAAAATGTATTAGAAAATAAGAAAAACTGGTGTACTCAGAATGCAATGCAAGTGAATGTTACGAAAACCAAATACACCAACGTTGGCTTTAAAGAATTTGACTTTCCTGGACCTACAAAATATCATTTAGAAACTTGTACCACATGTCAATGTATAGGAAAAGTTAATAGATTTAATTACCTTGGTGTAACTATGGATAAGAAATTCTCATGGTCAAACCACATCAGAGATTTCCATAGTAAATTAAGATCGTCAATTTGGATTTCTTACTACATCCGCAACATTTGTGACACTGACCTGATGAGTAAATTGTATTTTGCATTAATTCATTCTAGATTAATGTATGCTCTCAACTGTTGGGGAAGTACGTACAAAACACTAATTAAGAATTTAAAAACAACGCAAAATCACTTTGTTCGTATTATGTTACACAAAAATTAACGAGAGAATGCCTTCCCATAGTATGTTGAATTAAACGTATTGCCCGTTGAATATTTGTTCGTATTTAAAGTTTTAAAAACAATTTACATAAGAAGCGGAAATGTAGGAACAAACGATTTATTATACTACAAGAAATACGGAAAATAGTGTTTTCAGAACACCTAAAGTAAAGAAAGAAATGTGTGGATAATCTCTTCAGTTCATAGGACCTAAGTTGTTTAATCAGTTGCTTTTTGACTGCAAAGAAATTTACTGGTGAAACTGGCATAATTTGTTTTGTTGCCGTACAATTAAGTTTTATTCGTGTAACTGACCTACAACTGGACATTGCTCAGTACTCCTAGAAGTTTAAACTGTATCTTCCTTTGTAAATGTGATGCTGGAAATAAAATTAATTATTATTATTTATTACACCTAAAAAAAGTATGTATTGTAAAATGGAGTACGACCAATGGCATGAGAGATAATATGATATAAATTCCTTGGTACGATTCACTGCTTCTAAAAAAGACCAATTAGGGTACAAGAAAAATTCTTTTGAATGAAACTTCTGAAGGTCAAGAATTTGCATTTTTCATTTCGTTTCGCCGATCATCGTATTACGGTAGCAGAAAATCAAAATATCAATCTTTCTATGAAAAATGTAGACGCAACTGAACAATTCATTGAATGTGAATACCAGGGCATGTAACGCACAGCCCACGTCATTAAAGTGCTTAAAAAGGCAAAGGGGCTGAAGACTCGCCACATGTAAAATAAAATGTAAATATTGTAAATAAAATACCAGATTGAATTGAATTGATTTATATATTTGAGTATACGCAGACGTCGTATACGTTGGATATGTATCGAGATTGAACTTAGAAAGAGTACCAATTTTATCTCGTTCAGTCGCTAGCCACGTTGCCAGATGTCCTAATGCGACGTTACCTAATTGCCAATTTCAAAGCATATGTTTAAGATTTTCCTAAGCAATGTGAGAGCATGAATTAAGGTTTCGTTCATTACAGCTCCCAAACAGATATTTCGAGCTAGTTTTCAAAAATCTGTGCGTCAATGTCACCGGGAATCGAACCAGAGACGGAGCGACAGTCGAGTTACAGAGGAGGTTTATTTCTCTCAGCTAGACCTTATTAATATAACCGATGTCTCAATAGACCACAGAAATAGACATCCAATTAAACGTGTTTTCAATCGTTGATTTGAATGGGAGAACTTGATGTGAAGGGAATAAAAGTGGTTCCCTTGTAGACCGACATATGTTATGAAATCATGGCCAAATATATTATATAATCACACCCGTCTGCAAGAATCACATTTCTCCAATTCTGATTCACACTTTTCTTGGCAACTTTTCTTAACTCATACATTCTATGTATAAGAAATTCTAGGTGCTAAATGAATATAATTTTATTGAAAATATTGTCTAATATATATATATATATATATATATATATAAATATA
>NNCF01129519.1:503415-524790 GCA_002313205.1 Laupala kohalensis
GCGTCGGGATCGAAAAGAACAAGAGGTGACCAAGGAAGGTCAGAAAAGAGAAAGGAAGGAGCATGTCACAAGCAAGTGGAAGCAAAACCAGACTCAGCTCGGGGCCCCGTGTTTGCCAAACACGTACTTACTAGATGTTAGTCCCCTGGGGCGAGGCAGGAAAATGAAAGATACCCTAGCCCTAATGGCGTCGGGATCGAAAAGAACAAGAGGTGACCAAGGGAGATCAGGAAAGAGAAAGGAAGGAGCATGGCACAAGTAAGTGGAAGTAATGCCAGACTCAGCTCGGGGCCCCGTGTTCGCCAAACACGTACTTACTAGATGTAAGCCCCCTGGGGGGACTAGTATATCGTACTCACATGTCGTATCACACAGGTTATCATAAAATTTGTGCAAAATTCCTGTAGTTTTAAAACTACTACTTTTTTCGTGGTTACTACTTTAGACGTTATCCACCTTCTTTGAGAACCCTTGCTGATACTTCAGTATGGCAAGTTTTCCCTCTAAATTGGTAACACTCCTGTAAGAAAGCAATCTCTGTGTTGCGCTCCTCTATAAACTCCATCTTTTCTCTTGATGCACAATGCTCTAATGTTATGTTGTCATAACTTAAATACCGTCATCTCTGTTTTTAGAAAATTCTCTCGGACATTATATAATCTGCGCTGTTTCTATCTGCTTTATGGTCGTGTGGTAATTCTTTTCTTTTTGAATTTGCGCAAGCTGCTGTTCTAGTCCTATTTATACAGTATACTTATTTGTGACTAGTCTTTGAACAATAACCAAATGAATTTTCTTTTCCTCTGCATACTTTTGCCAAATGGCCGAACTGTTGGCATACAAAACAATGTAATAGTGTATTGAACTCGTTTATTCGGTACCTCTCCCGTCCTATGTAGATACGTCCTTTCCTCATCACGAATCTGTAAAAACTCGAACCGAGTTCTATTATCCCGCGTACCTAAGGCGTCCCCCTTCGTATTGCTGTAACTTCGGGCAGTGTTAATGTAATCAGGCTTGGTTTGAATGTCTTTAGAGTTTTGGTCGTATTTCAAAGGTATAAGACTTCCGTCAGGAGCTGTGTCACGTCTTATTCTATGTATTATAACTCTGAGTTTCCTCATTCTCGGTCGTAAAAATGTGAGCCCTTCATCTTGTGATATTTATCCTTATTTCTTCACTTCTTTTTTCGTTTCCCCCATTACAATAATTTGTGATCTTTCCTTTCTCTCAACCCTTTTATATTCACCGTAATATTCTTCCTTCTCAGTCTTTCTGAGAAACTTTCTTTTATCAACCTTCCGGTTTCTCTTTCATCCTCGACTGTTTCCACCATTAAATACTTTTTCTTGGTTTGTAGCCTTTGTTTCATCATTTCTCCAACACTTTCCTCTTCTCAACTTATAGTGGTTTGCATTACCTTTTCTCCCAGTTCTTATACCACTCCTACGATACTTCCTTCATGTCATTTCTCACCTTCCTCAAATTAATCATCCTTCACATTCTTCTCTGTTGCATCTAGTAGTTGCTGCACCATTCTATCCCAAGCCTTCCTTTCCCCTTGCAATCTTTCCTGTATTGCATTCTATCTTTCATCCATAACCGTAATTATTTAATCTTCTCGGTTCTCCACTGTTCTACGATCTATAATTCTTAAACCTGCATTTCTAATGTTTTTTCCCAGAGCTATGATGAGTTATTTCGCATCTGTTATCTTTTCCATTTTCACCTATTCTTCCCTGCAAATTGTCATTTCCTTTTATTAACTGCTGCACTGTTTTCCATAACTCCTTCACTCCTTTCTTTAATTGCTGCTGTATTTTTCCTGACACCCGTTTAAACTTCTCGTCTTCGATAATTTCCTGCAGAGTTTTATAGACCTTTGTCTCCTACGGCATACGTCCCTTCTCTTTTTCTTTTCCACCCTCTCTAAGTGTCCTGGTTCGTGTACCTGTCTTCTCATCCTCTTCCTTCGTTGCGCTGTACTCACTCACGCTGGTAGCACTACATGGTGATATATTACCATAATTATTTTCTTCAATTATCATTCCCTCCATCTTGTTCATTTTATACATACTCCTCACTGCTTTTGCATTTGTATTTCTGGTTGTTCTACTGTCTCGTACGCTCCGTCGTACTCCCTACACCACCAACATTATTCGTAAAACGTTCTGTCTCAAATTCTATTGTTGTTGGTTTGCTTCATATCAAAAAAATTTATATTTTCCTTCTAACACTTTTCATTTGTCTTTAAACATCGTCCGAATACCATTTGTATCATTCAAGTCCCTGGAGTCATATAGGAGTTATAGCCGTTTTTCGGAAGATGCACGTTTCTCTCACACGTGTATTCCGTCAATTACTAAAGGTGTACAAGCAGTACCCACACCAAACTTGGTAGTAGGGTATTGGTTAGTCTCCACCCAACAAATTACAGACTGTTCTCACCCCTTATTGTTACCCGAAGGGCAGAGACATTTATTTTCACGTATATAATTACGCTCGTTCTTATAGGCAACGCCAAAACCGTCCTCTATATTAAAACTCTATGGTAGTGAGGAACAAAATATATGTAGTATATGGTGACCTGCTCTATGCATCAATGAATAAAGAATTATATTTTTATTTGTATTCCGTTCTTATGATGGCCGTTCTTTTAATCTTACGTATATACTGTTTATAGCCAAATATGAACCAGTGCCTCTTTTTTAGCAGTTTGTATTCACAAAGCAGCTTATATAAACTTTTTGGCATTTTACCTGAACTCTGTATGCTGTAGATTGTGTTATTTCTTTATATTTCACCTTTTATGTGCTTACATGTGTGTCCATAGCATTATAAAAATTCATTGTATCTTCACATCCACTGAGTATTGTCTTGAAATCTTTCCATGGTGCTTGATAATCTCTCTATTTATAAATTATTTATCCACTTACCTCATTGTTTGCTGTTTTATGTGGAAACTCAGTCATTAAAATCACATAACTATGGATTTCTGTCGTGTACTTGGTATTCATTTATTTATTACTTCTGTTCTATTCGACCGAATTGCCCCAAATTTCGTTAGTACGCTCAATGAAGCTTACTCTTCCATCTGGTACATAAATCAGGCAACCAACTTCTATTTTAACCATAAAATCAAGAACAGTACTATGGAGCTCTTAATAATAGATACAGACACAAGCATTGCCAAACCAACCAACCAACCTATACACCTACCCACCAAGGACATCCTGCTATCGTAAAGCATAACGAAGATGGAGTGAGCATCACTAAACCATATGTAGTTAACAAGCCATTCTGTTGACAACCCATATAACCTAATTTTATGAATGGAATATACTCATTTTCTTTTAGTTATCATTTTATTGGTTTATTAATCTTCTTATTGGTGTCAATCACCAAGATATGTGCATAGGGTGGTGAGTACAATATATGTTGCATATTCTTTTGTCTCTATTTTCTGTTTTTGAGTACTGTATATGCTACCAAATGGATCGCAATGAATATGCTTGTTTATATTTTGTATGTTAAGAAATGTATTTACAAGAAAATTTCAATATAACAGCGTCATTCATTTTCAAATATTAATTTTAAAATTTTTCCAGGTAAGTCGTTATTGAATGTATATTAAAAAACGGGAATTCTGGAATTAGGAAAATATCAATAATATGACCGAGAAGAAAAATTAGTATATGAAAACATTTTTAGTCATTTTCAACCCCGCGACCATCTTAGTAAGCTTCCTCAGATTTTTTCTCAAGTTACATTTTTTATTTAGTTTTACGTCGGTTATACGAAAAATAATATCGTGTATGTGTGGCGGGGAGGGTGGAGTTTCTCATTGAAATCTGTATTGAACCTTAAGATAATGAAACCTAATGTTACGAGAGATTGATTGAAAATTTTCTAATTTATACACTACGTATTAGTTATTTACCACGTATTGATTAAATATATTATAATTGTGTCTTAATTGTAATTTAATTAGCTTCATTTTTTGTGACAATGACAATAATTCTGAAAGGTGAAGGAAGCAACATTTTGACAGAAATTTTCATTTTCATAATTTGGAATTGGAAACACCCAAATTCCGAAAGTTTCTCCATTACTATTAGTGAACAAAAACACGGTTACAGTGTAGAAAATAAAATTGTCATGTATTTTGGCTTTCCATTTTGCCACATTATAATTGCGACGAATATATATTATTTGGACAAAAATTCAGATATATTCAGATATATTCACTGTTCTATCTTAATCTCTAATCTATGGTATTAGACTGAACAGAATTTGCGTCAAAAATGTCGATTGTTTCTGTCGTCTCGTGTTTAATTTGGTGTCCTGAGCACATAAGCAAGTACGACAAGGCGCTAACCTCTGACGAGCTTATGGATCTGCATTCTAACTCACAGTCAGACGTACTATAGAATATTCCATCAGTAGTGTAAGAGACTCTAGCTTCTGCAAAGTTATCGCTTTCCTGTACATTAATAGATAAGCTGAAAGTACTTGAAGCTGTTGCATCTCGTGTTAAAAGGCATTTCTCTGGATGCTGTGCGCAATACAATATTTTCTAATGGAGCTGTGTATCATTTAATTTTGAAGCATAGTAAATTAAAACTGCTTCTAGTCGAATTTCTTTTAAAAGCGAATATGTTAGAAAAATAAATGAAAATTTGAAAATTCATTTAAAATTTATTGTGAAAGGTATGTTTTATATCACTGTTATTTTGCATTTCTTGAAGGTTTTGGAATCCCGTTAAATAGGGTTGCGCTGGTTTACCATAGCTGCATTTACAGAGGTTTTGTTGTTACTCTCCAGTGGTGATTGTGTTACGAACTAACACAATTTACTTATTTCTATACTGTCAACGTAATATATGATGTTTAAAGCCAAAATGGTGTGAGTGTATAAAATGATTTAAGTTTTAATAAATCTCTATATGAATTTTGTATTTCAAAAGGGAAAGTGGTGTAACTTCTAGTTTTCTTCACACATTCGTAGTTGTCAGTAGAAGCATGATTAGTAAACAGAACAAGGTTGGTCAATAGTCGTGGTGGTGCAAGATTTACTTAGACCACTTTTCCTGAAAGTGTTTGTGAAAAAACAAAAGAAGAATACTTTGTTCCTGACATTAACGCGCGTTCTATGAACAACTTACAAAGGAGTGCCGCAGAAAAGAAAATATGCTAGTTGTTTTATCTTTCATTGCACCCATCAACCATATTTAGTTCCATGGCCTTACAACGGTTGATACAGTAAAGATAGAATATATTGTTCATATTTGACATGACTTTATTTTGATCCCGATTGAGCTTTTCATGTCCAAAAGTTCATGGGATTGTTCTCACCTATTTGAGTACAGAATTGTTATTTCTATATAATTTATTATTTCAAAATATAGAGTCTAAAAATTCGTTTCTTTTGTTTCAAGTTACATCACATTAAACTTACCCTTAAACATCCCATTGAATTCAACAATTCAAATAACAAAGGAAAAGTAGTGTAATTCAATTCAGTTATTTACGGGTAAAATTAAAAAGAGGAACTTCATAAATAGTATTTGACAGTATTTCTAGAATGCAGCCTACCAATACTGTAAAATACGAATACCTTACTCTCAATTCATCGTAATATATTAAAATGAATTTACCGAAGCATTCTATTTCAAACAAACCAAATAATCAATCACTCTGGTACCACTTTAACTTTAACCTCCTTTCAAGTAGATGTGAAAGGGGAAATTTAAATGAGACCATCTTGGACACACAAGACTATCGTAGTCTTATTATCGTGAACAAATTAGTCTATCATAAACTAATATAACAGAAAATTAAAGCCAGTTCACTGTAGTATTTCTAAAGGAGAGGGAAAACTAGTGTAAATAATAGTTTAGTTACACTACTGCACCAAATGTAAAAAATAGAAGAGATGAACATCAACACTCAGGGATTTTAAGAAAAACACCACTTAAAATTTACTTATGGAGATTTGCATTTTGTCTCGCCGATCAGCGTATTCCAGTATAATATGATTTGTGGAATACGATGATCGGTGAGGTAACATACAAAAAGCACAGCACAAATCAACCGAGAATGTTTTTGAATATCAAGTGTGAAATGCAGTGTTACCGTTGGCTGACATTGTGAGATGTCGAAGTCTATTAGATTTTCTGGTTGCCCTATCCACAAATAAGTCATTAGTTTATAACCTGTCAGAGTGGCGTGTTCCTCAGAGTAGTGTCTAAATGCTACGCAACCTAAATGTTAACACGGCATGGTGAAGCAGCTACAACTTGAGTCAATATGATATGTGACGATATATGTTCAGTTAAATGAATTTGTATATCTTTCAGTGTATTGATATTACAAAAAAGATTATATTACGGTAATTGGTATAACACTCCACGTCATCTTGGGACACGATAAATGTTATAATGAATAAGATAATCTGGAATACAGTATAAAGAGACATTTGTACGTTGTCTCGTTGATCATCGTATTTCCGAATAATAGAATTTGCGGGAATAATACGGCGAAGATCTACCGTGAACATCTTACAATCATCCAACAATGCTGACAGGGTTTTTTGTGAGGTTAAATTGTTTGAAAAACCGATAAATGAAATGTTATGGGTTTTCTTGCATAAATGTTCATGAAACATCTTGCAATGTTTTGGTATTCCAGAAAGCTGATAATGTTGATCGTCGAAGGACTCAATGTCATCTTGGAAAACGTTATATGTTACGATGAATAAGGTAATCTGGAAGAAAGAAGAAATAGAGATTTGTATTTTGTCTCGCCGATCATCGTTTTCCCGCATATTATAATTTGCGGAATACGATGATCAGTGAGGTAACATGCAAAAAGACACTGCGCAGACCAAGCGAGAAAGCGAATTGTGATGCCAGTGTTTTCATTTTGACGGACATGGTAATATGTTTACGCCTCTTTGATTTACTTACATAAACGAATCATCAGAATAATACGAGAAAAGTAATAGGGTTTTACAGCAACAACTGTTTGACTTGTACTAAATGCCTGGTGTCTGGAAGGTGCCTTACACGAATGGTGATGCAGTTGTGACTCTTTGGTTAGATTTTTTGTCACTATAATACGTGACATTATATGTCCAGCTAACACGAGAATACCCGGAGATTACGAATATTTTTATGTATTGTTCTAGTTAATGTGATTTGACGTTTCTACAGACATAGTAACTATTACATTGCAAATATGTTATAAAATTGGTATTTTCGTCATCGCGAAAGAGTTGAAAAGTATTACTAAATTATCCTTTTAATTTCATTAAAAGCAGAGATTTATTGGCACGAAGAATTCAAATAGATAAATACAATAAAAATGTTCCCTGGTACGACGCATTCAGTCTGTTTTCTTATCTAACAATACTTATGGGAAAAAATTGTAAGAATTACTCTTTTTACACAACCGATGCAGATATCTATTACTTCCTTATCACATTGTCCAGACACTTTCTTACTTGTATAAAGCACGTTATTAGTCGTCTTCTTTTAGATTTTCTCAGAACCTGAAATCTTTGCCGTTTTGTCATTATTTTCTTATTGTGTTTTCTTTGCTTTAACATGATCGTGCTAAATATGTCTCCGGATAATCCGATATATCCTGTTACATTCTTGTAACACCTAATGATAATATTTATAGATGCAGATACAAAACGTTATTAAAGATATGAACTAGATACCTTCATGATAATTTATTTACCTGGTATTTTCCTTCCATTTTCTGCAGTATATTGTTGCATAACCTCGTGACTTCGGTATCACGCAAAATCATAAAAATAATAATAAACTGATGATACAAGGAAGTGGGTTGAGTAAATTATTACGAATTGCTTTCAGAAACAGGGCGATAGATTTATTACTCAGTTTGAGAAATGACATCCAAAAGAAAAAATTGAATAACATATTCTTGTTCATTCAATCAATTATACACGAACAAATTTTAACATTATAGTAACACGCAATCGGCGTGAAGCATTCTGGCAATTCCCTGTCTTACGCCGTTATGCTAAAACCGAAAAGAAATAACTCACAAAACTGTTACTTTTCCATTTACGACATTAACAAAATATACTGGGGAATCAACCAGGAACACATTTGTGTCGTATATTTGCCAGTTAGCCAAGAGCATTGGTTATCACACAATTGCACGGCGTCGAGCAGACTTTACGTCCGGTCCAATTCTCTCTCCTCATCGGTTACGTCCCTGAGTACGCTGCCGGGGTCTTCGCAGCGCAGTATTCCTTAATAGATAAGGTCGACCGAGCTGTTGAGCTGATTGTGGCGACGGCGGTCGATTCCAACTTCAGACGGTTGCTCGTCTCGTTCTCACTCAACTCCGTCCACTCTCGGTAGCTCATCCTTTCCAATTACCTCAGCGTTATCTCACTACCGCGACTACGACTGTTCTCGTTCCTCTCGAACACACCACTCTGCCTTCCGTGCACGCTGACGGTCCTTAAACACTGAAACGAGCCCGGGCGCGAGTCTCGCCTCGGTAACTGGTCACGCTCGCTGGTTTCGTGAGCTAGCCGACTGCGCGATTTAAAATATCATTTATTGTTTAAAAAATTACCCGAGCTATTTTTCGGCTCAATATCAACATCAAATATTGTTCCCTCAGATAATGGTGCCTTCTTCTCATTAGTATCTTACTGCTTTCACTACAGAAGACTGTAGTGAGCTCATGCTCAATAAGTTTTTTTCTGCGTACTTTTACCAGCAGGGTTTCATTTTATCTAATGCCGAAGAATACAGTTATGATTTCATGTAATTAATAGGTTTTGATATTTTTTATCTCTATTCAGAGTGTCAATATTTCTACCGTTTTCTTTCAATTTTGCAGCCTAAGTAATAGAGCCGAAATAGCTTTCTGTCATTACATGTCTTCTTGGGTCATTTTTCCTTGGTCACTTTCCCTACGAAACGGTCAAAAGAAAAATAAATATATTAGTCGCTTGAACATTGTTTTAAAAAATTCATATTTTCTGTATTATTTTCCTTATCATTTGGGACTTCAAAACTGATCTCTTAGAAATGGATTTCAAAAGTGTGGTGGCCATTTTTGTTTTCCCGCGTGGGTGTATTTTTGCGTTTGTTAGCGTTTACATTACCGCTCACATCTCACGAACAATTCATCCTATAAAGCACAAACAAAAACAATTGCAAATATAAAATTTCATTGTATAAACTTTGTGCAATATATTTTGTTTATTTAACATATACGAGAAAAGTTCAAAATGTTCAAAATTTGTATATCAAAATCGAGAAAGTTTCACTTTTTGGAAAAATTTTATGAAAACATGAGTGGAATATAAAGTTTTATATTTTTGTGAGTGTCGATACATATTAGTAGCATTATCCAAATAAGTATTAACATTCTTACTTTAATCAAGCAGATTTCACAGTCTACGGGTGATCTAATCTAGTAGACTTGATGGATAATCCTAATGACACAATTATTCCTGAAAATCTTTTCCCGAACAATTGCAATATTATTTTGTATTTATTGTTGCGTTAATGAACTAATAAACATATGTCTGTTACGTTTTAAAGTCACAATGTATTTTGGGGAAGAGGATTTTACTAATTTGGAAAGTACGAGGATGCCTGGGCTTTCGAGGTAAAAGTCATGAAAAATCAGCATGACAGCAACTATTTTTTTTCTAACCTCTCCCACAAAACATCAACGAAAAATTACGTGAAGTCATAAAATTAGAGACGACAAGAATCGTAAAACACGGAAAAAAATAAATATCACGATGCCATTGGATATCAACTCGGGAATACAGTATACCCGCTTTGGGTAGATATGGCAGAATGTTGATGCCATTTTTATTTACTTTATTTCTTGTCCACAAATGCGTTATCCGGATATACTATGCCTAGAAGGTGTTTTTCTCAGGAAAAACAATTTTACTTCTACTAGTAGATAATGTATAAGTTTAACAATCATCCATCAATGGTGATATATGTATCTCGTGTGGTTGACATATTTCTTTTCTCAAATAAGTTATGTTGTGTGTTCACTTGCATCAATTTACGTAAAACATCTTTCATTCTTTTGATATTCCAAACCTCTCATGAGGTTATTCATGATAATCTCGAAGACAACTTTGGGACACGTTAAATGATGTAGTGATTAAGATGAAGACTTGACAATAACGTGAGTGTAAAATTAGGAAAAGGAAAAGAGTCTATACTATTAATTTTTCTCCTAAAGTAGAGGATCTCGTGGAAAGAAAAATTGAGACTTATGAAACAATTCTTTAGAACATTGTCCAAACACTTGGTTATGGTAATCTATACTATTATATAAATGCGAAAGTATCTCTGTTGGTTTGCTACTCTTTCGCGATTAAACAACTGAAAGGACTTGAATGAAATTTGGCTAGGATATAGAATACTTGTTCAGAAAGGACACAGACTAACTTTCATTTTAAAACGGTGTACAAACCATAAAAATATTTTTTCACGGTGAATGTCCATGAAATCTGGGAGAAAATCCATTTCCGGAGAATTATATTTGCGTACGCTGCCTAAACGGTAAATAGTATGTTTTTAATGGGTGACAATTTTGTCCGCCTAAAAGAGTTTGTAAAATAGTCCGTGACAATATACTTGTATGCCACCTTAAAAGGGTTACCTTAATTATATAAAATACGTTTTAAGATACTTCAGCACAAGAAAGTAATTTAAGATAAAATTCCTCTTCAAATTAAATGAATGTTTCTGTTTTATGTATTTGACAAAGATGAAAACTTTTTAAATCGTAAAATTTGGGCGAATAGTTTAGATTTTACTAGCGTGGTAGTTAACATGCGCTGCAGCCATCGCTTCATCTTATATTCATAATGAGAGAATTTTGTGCATTGCTTCAGCATAAAATATTCCACAAAACAGCAAATAACATGACCTCTATGTGAGTGCCCAGATGAAATACCGCAGACAGAAGTGTCCCCGGCATGTAAATATAGTTTTGCAAGCCAATGCATTCTTATAGTTTGAAGCGAATGTGTTTTGGTTTAGCGCCTTGCATCTGAATCGTCTCCTAAATGAAAATGAAATTTCTACTGATGTGTGAATTTCTTTTGACTGTCTCATTCATAAACGCTGTCTCATTCATAAACTTGGAATTTTGAGATAATACGGCTTTCGGATAAATATTTTTTTGATATATACGTGCTTTGGAGGCTCACATAAATCGAAATTCTGTATTTACAGGAGTGAAACCACTGAAATGAAGTAATTTGAACATTTAGCTTTAATTCGTATCTAATGTAATAATTGAAATATTTTTTGTGTTAATATGTTGTTAATTCAAATATACAAAAACACTTTATTTTATTTTTATTTCACATTTTAACTAGTGCAAATGGGTAAAAATATTTTCAGGTTTCTGTCATTCACGCTAAAGGAACGGTATTTTATTATAAGAAATCCAAGTATGGCATAGGGTCTTAAGTATGATTTATACTGTAAATCACGAGATCGTTCTTGCAAGTTCCAGGGGACAAAGAAAAAAAACATACCAAAATTCAAGCAACTGAAGTCACTGGTTCTGTACTTATGATAAAACAATATTGATGTAAATTAACAGAAAAGTGAAAATATTTACAGAATTAAATTAATATTTTACGGAATTGGGGCTTCAGATAAAGATGAGAAAATCGAGTTAGAAAAAGAAACATCACAGAGTCACGATTCCATTGTCACGGGTCGACGAACGGAGTGCGTTTTAGATTGTCTCATGCTAATATTACAAAAGGTAGGTTAAAGGTAGGCTATTGTATCTTTTGATTATTAATATTGGAAGATGAGGAACTGATCTGGCATCGATCAACAAATATCTGTCACTGGTAGGACAGAAAATGTATGAAGCATTGCACGTATACCAATAATGTTTAAAACTCGCCGAAATATGTTTTGTATTGTCTTAAAATGGCCATGGTTACATTGTTTAGACAATTATGTATATGGGTATGGAATTCCTTCTCCTAAGCGGAGAAACCATACTTTCATCATAGAATTGGCTTAAATCTTGTATTCTGGTTTATTATTTCCATTCATAAATAATTTTTTCCATAACTTTATTATCATGTCCCATTAAATTACACAAAGTTCGTTTTATGCAAAAGTTAACATAATAAAAAGTAATTGATTATGGTTAGAGATAGTCATTAAAACGGTGTTAATTTTAAACGGGTTGTTAAATTTTTAATTAACTTTGTGTACTACATAAATAAAAAGTAATTAAAATTGTTCATTTTTTAAGCGTTATAAGAATAGAAAGTGGGTTGTAAAATATTATAAATGACTAAATATTACTAATTATTAAATATTAGTCATTTAGTATAATATAAAATTGTCCAGAATCTCCTACACAGGATTTTTAAAACTGAGAGAAAGAATTTTGTTGAAATTTGATAATAGTATTCTCATAAACTCGCAACGAGTACCCTTCAGAGGGGAGTACCTTCAAATTTTTTTATATAAAACTCTCATTTTTATAGGAAATTTTGAATATTGTAAGTATTAAAAATGAAGTAACTTTTGTGTGAAACCTTTTTTTCTGTGTTGCTGTAGTTAGGGGTGCAAATGAGTAAGCTAAATCTACTGCAATCGAATAGAAATTGATTTGGTTTATTCGATTGCAGAGCCAACTGCAATAAAACAAAAACTTTTGGTGGTCCTGTCAATAATACAAAACTACATTACATCCATGATTATTATGGATGGGATAGGGACTTGTCACGGGTGGGATATATGTGAAGTTAATGATATTTTAATGTATTTAAAATACAATGTCAGTAATAAATTAAGTTAGATGAGCAATAAATATATTTCCAACCCATTTTTTAGTTTTACATAAACAGACAAGCATTTCCCCCCAAAAATATAACAAAATATAGAGTAGAAATGCTTCACAATCATTAATTGATATTTGACATGAAAATTCCTCAACGTCTCTGTTTCCCGAATTTTCCTTAAAGAGGGTGTTTCTGTCGCGATTTTATTCACTAGTGGTTCGGATTCTACGAAACCACTAATCATTTTTAATCTACAAGACAATGTGATTGTAGTTTTCCCGTCGGAAAACGTTTAAATAAATGAATGGAATAGTTTCAGAATCTTGAATTAGCTTAATAAATATTCTGCAACTTACTAAATTGCTCTTCTTGAAACTATTGAAGTAATACATTCTTCAAATACCTTTTGGTTTCGTCACAGACTTCAAACGTTTCAATAATAAGTCTTTTCATACATGTGATGCATTGTTAAGAGGCACTGGTATATTCCCGTAATGTAGGTTTGGGGCGTTCTAAAACTTCCTCTGCATTGTGATAAGAACTTTTATATGCTTCACTTTATTCCACACAGCTCTTTTGGAATACCACCCATGCAAAATTTTTGTAAATTTACTACAACTTTCCCAAGCAATGCTGAAAAATAACTGCTCTTCAATCACTCTAATTCAAGAATGTAGCACAGGTGAGTATAACAAGTGTTTCCTTGGGCAACCATCAGAGAAAAAAATCAACCTAAGTTCCGAATATCTTCCTTACGCTTTCTTAAAATCATTTTCGGAAAAGCATCTTCAACCATTCTTGAAGTTTTCTGAAACGTTCTGATAACGCAGTTTTTCCTAATCTCTACGATAAGTTATTACCAGAATCAAATATTATGATTAATAAATATCTAGTGGAAACTGAAACTTTCACTTGGCACGATATACTTACATAGTGATATATTTTTAGGAAAATCTTCTGATTTTTAAATACAGTGCAGTTGAATTTCAGAAGGTATTAATGTATTAATAGTTATTATTGGTGAATTTCATTTACAGGGGATTGCATGCGTGGATTACTTTTTCAGTACAAGTGTTTTCAGTTTTCAAGTTCCTGAGGGTTGGCAAATCGTACGACCTTGATTGGTCGTCTTCCTTCCCCCTCAATCATCAGAATACAATTAGTCAAGTGGCAGTGTCCAAAGTGAACGCAATGTTGTTTTGTGGGCTTAGATTGTTGTCTGGAGTAGAATTATATTCTGCGCGAGTACTTACGGTACTATTTGTTTTCTGTACTATCTTAAAATGTTCCTTCTTATCTGTACATATTAGTTTCTGTTTCTGTTTTATTAGTTGCATTGTTGAGTGTTCATCTATGAAAAATAGCACCACAAGAATGAGAATAGATACGCCAGAAGTTACGAGAAAGTGAGAGACAGGTGCATACTTTGGACAAAGATTAAAACGTAATTCGTTTTGCGCAATTTGGAACTGCTCTTTTGACGATGAATTTTTCAAGATTCATTTATTGAAATACACTGGGAAAAGACTCTGGATGGACATTAAAGGGGTCTGCTCTACCCAGTAATTCAGTTTTCGGAATTATTGTGATAACTTGAACACCAAAGAATTTGTCAAATTTTGTCATTAGTTTCATATGAAAAAATTTCTGAAATGTTATACCCACTGCTCTTTTTCTGTATTAGTTATTTAACATTTATAATGTAATTTTCCTTCTTCTCATCGTTTTAACAGATTTTCTGTAAAATAATGGTAGATGTTTATCGGAATAGATGGAACTTGTGAGCTAGATTGTTAATTTTCCCAATTTTCTGTCTCGAATAGGACATAAAACGTTTAAATATCGTTGTATAATCACCGTGTCATTGACAGATAATCTATGTTTATGAATTTAAGTTTTTCCAAAAGATGAAAATTTGCTCTTCAAATAAATACTGGAGTAACAAGGATAGCTATTATCTTCGATAATACAATATCGCCAAAGTTTTGTCAAAAGTTTTATTTTATACTGATGTATGGAAATGTCAACTTTTATTCACTAGCTTCCTTAAATCGCACCATTTATACTAAATAAATTATGTAATACAAACCAATTAAAGTTAGGAAAATCAACGAAAAACTTAATTAATTCAGAAGAATATTTTTTAATGTCAGGTTCAGTTTCACATGGAACCGTCCAATGGGCTCTAATGACCTTCGATGTTGACGAGCCCTAAATCCCCAACAAAAAAAAAACAAAAAAAATGGAACCGTCCAGAGCTGAAAGAAGTGGCTTACAGTAACTCATAAAAGTAACAGTGATTATGTTACTGAGGCGCCGTATTATTAGTTGAAAAGATTAAGCAGACTAAATTCAGTTTATTCTCCATGACTAGAATGTCACCGAGGAAAGTAAAATATGCATACTTGCATGTTATACATACTCTTCCTTGCAGTCCTAAAATACGGAAGTGAGACGCGGAATTTTACGATAACCACTTCCTTGTTGACAGATTCGAATGAAAATTTTCAGGTGCGTAGTCAGTCACGTTTAAAACAATGATGCATGACAAGGAAAGATAAGGAAATGCACAATTTTCACAAAGCTCCGAAGTAGTGGAGAAATGACAGGGGAATGGATTGATTGGAAGAATTAAATAAAGGAAGGCCAGGACCAGCGGTTTGCAATGCAATGGAACAAAAACTTTCAAGGCAAAAAAACAAAAATCTTCAGGATGATACGGAAATTTACATGTTCTCTCGCCGTTCATCGCATACCAGCAGGAGAAAGAAGGTTGGTATGCGATGAACGGTGAGTTAATTTGTGAAAATCGCTACTACTTCAACCGAGAGAAAGGGGTATGAAGCCACCGAATAAAGTCTGACGCACAGCGAAGAAGTGGTAAGATTTTTCTAGCCCGATCGATGTAGAAAATACGACATGCTTATAAGGGAGTCACTAATATACGACATATTACTCTGCCATAATAAATTTACATTCACGTACTATCTAGATTCTGAAACTTCACTGAGTTGCATTAAGCAATTAAGTCAAATGTCATTTTTGAAATGTTTGTTCTCAATATTTGTAGAGAGATATTAAGTTCGCGAATACGATTTTTTACCCTCTTCTTTTGAACAATTTACAAGATTTGCACGTTTTTATATGGTGAACATGTTTTTGTTGTCCTCATATTTTGAACGTAAGTTTCAATCGATTGTCTTTCTCCTTCGGGCGTTTGACTTGATTCTCGAGGCAATGATAGTTCTTGCTCTAATTAATAAATAAGTAAATAAATCATACATTTATATTAATCGTCAACATTTTCTTTCTCATTCATCATCCTCCTTACTCATGGAGATGGAATAATTGCTATTAATGAAATGAATAAAAATTTATGATAATATTAATGTTAATAGTAATAGTAATAATAAAGTTATTAAATTGAATGTTTATATTAATATTCAATAGGAATTTGTCTAATACATAAGATTTTTAAAAAGTTTATATGATAACTTTCAAATACGAGACAGCCTTTGTGAAAAATGCACGAAAACAGACAGAATCTATTTTAATAATTAAAACAAAAATACGCACAGGAAAATAAGGAACGGCAGCACATCAATAAATACAAAGCAAAAACTATAATGATATGTTTATTAGTGACAATTAACACTCATTTCCAATATATACCAATATATGATCTTTAAATTCTCAAGATTTACCAACATATATTCTTTAAATTAATCGTTCTTATCTTATTGTTATCATTATTTTGTTTATTATTGTTTAAATTATTGCAAATATTTTTTCTTATTTATTAGGTGATAACATTAAAATATGAATAATTTTAAGATTATATATTGGTAAATCTTGACAAGATTTATTAAAATTATTACTGCGTCAATACTTGTACTATACGGTTTTGAAAGTATTCAATTACCCCCTAATGCTAAGTAATTGTGGCAGTTATTCAACAAATTTAATTGTTTATTGATTATTAAAACAATATTAATTGTTGCTTGAAGAGTTTAGTGTTACTAAATAAACATATTATTATAGTTCTCGCTTAGTTAAATTGTTAAAATAATTATAAATATAAGTGTCATGATGAATTGTAAAGAATATTCAATGTTTCGCAAGGCGATGAGCAAATGATTATTCTTATTTATTAGGCGATAACAATAAGATTATAATGTGATTAATTTTTTAAAAAATTGGTGGCATTTATATATGGTGCGGGAGGAAGGATAGTTTCTCATAAACCTCAAAATATTTCTTCTTCTTAATAACTAAGTTTTACTATCATTAGTGGTGAAAATGTTTCTTTGTGTGTCTGTTGATACCCTTTTAAGTAAACATAACATGCTATGGTATGTGTCTATTTATATTAATTTGTATAAAACATACTGTAATGTTCTTATTTCCGAAAAAATAATTAATAATGATAATTTTATAATGATGAAGATAATCAGGAGGACCGAAAACATGGAAATTTGCATTTTTTTCTCGCCGAACATCGTATTCCCCATAATATAAACTGCGGAATACGATGGTCGGTGAGGTAACGTGCAAAATGCACAGCGAAGATCGACCGAGAAATCAAATCATGAAGCCATTGAATATAAATTCTGGAATTCAGTGTACCCGCATTGATGAATATGGCTGGATGTTCATGCCATTTTGATTTATTTTATGTCTTACTCACAAATAATTTATCACTCTATATGTCAGGGCGGCGTGTTTCTCAGGAACAACAATTCTACTGGTACCGTCCTGGTAACACAAAAGGGCTCACGAAAGTCCTGCGCGCTTCTAAGTTTGGAGCCATTAGTTTCGCAACGCCAGGCGTTGCGACGGGGAAAAAGCATCTCACTTTCTTGACACCTTTGGACACGTTATATGTTATTATAATGATGAAAGGAATCTGGAGTTCAGAAGACATGGAAATTTGCATTTTGTCTCGCCGATCGTCATATTCCCCATAATATAATTTGCGGAATACGATGATCGGTGAGGTAACGTGTAAAAAGCACCTTAAATATTTCCGAATCTGGCAATGATCTGAAGGAGACCACAATAGGATGGCTGAAATGTTCATAGTTCCGTCTACGGAAACGCAGTGTGTCCCAGACAACTACTCACTCACTAAGCCTCACTCTCCTATCAACGTGAGGAATAATGTTGCAGTACGATGTAAAACGAGTATGGTGCGTGACTTCGGTCGTCTGCACTGCCAATGTCGCGTCTTTTAAATTTGAAATAGTTTTATTAGTGTGCTAATTTTTAGACATTTTGTGATGCGGGAAACTTGTCAGCTTGCCAAGTTAAGATACTGTCTGTGCTTAAATCTGCATCTGGTTTGTTTAGTCTCAAGATACGGTTTTGTAAGATGGATTTTTACGAATCCGCTTCCTAATTGGTTGGCTGATTATCAAGGAAATTTTCGTGCTTATATTCGGTCCCATCGTATATGACAAGTTTAGACTGATATAAGTGAGGAGGAGGAGAGGACCGTTAGGATTATAATTCCTTGAAAGTATGAAGGGAAAATTCTGACAGGATAACGTAGCAAGTTGGAAGGGATTGCTTAGAGAGCATCCCAACTTTCGTTGAGTTGCTGAAGGAAGATTTTCAGAAAATAGCATTGAAAGATAGGAAGTGAAGGAAGGAGCAAAAGCACAGAATGTTCGACGGCACCAAATAAAAAAAAGTTGAAGAACTATCAAGACTCAATAGAACTCTGAACAACACTAAACAGTGGATCATACAGGGGCTATAGAATCATTTCACATTGTAAAGGGAAATTTCGCGTAATGTTGGGCAGGATTGTGGACTGGATTAACAAAGAATTCAAAACCCAACCTCCACTCTACTCCTGTACTGCATAAGATGAACGCAGTACACGCATGCGTACAATCCCTTTCATCTAGACGTTATTAAAGTAAATACCAAGGTGGGATAAAATCGGATAATTTATTCATGTCAATGAAAATGCATAACCACGAAAGAAATAAGAACGGAACGTTTAAAACAACTTACGCTGGATTTGCGTAGTCAAATTATCCAATTTGTTTGTTCTTTCTCCGTAATTTTTTTCACAAACGTAGTATTGCGCTACATATATGCAATGCAAAGACCGTAAAAATGTTCTTATAAGCTCAGAATACATTTGTTTATTTTTTTCAAATTCATTTCAATTTCTACTATTTGAAAGAAATCACAACAGTTGGAACATTTTAATAGCGCAAGTAATTCAATCGTTCACTAACTTCCTGATAGTTCTTGAGTCGAAAGAATGTCTACTGTTTCGCATATTTTAATTCCGAATAACATTTGGAAAAAATAGATTTGAGGTGGAAAATAACTCTCAATAACCTGTTCTGAATAAATATTAATTTTCATTGGTTTTTCTCCGTATTCATCTCACGATTATTCCCCCACGCAAAGCTTCTCCCAATTTTAATATGAATTCTTGTTCAACTGTTGTTTTCTGGGTTAATTTTCCAGGCAATTGTGTGGAAACACTCGCGTCTGGCAAATTACTCTTCGAACGGTCATCAAACGATTAGGGAGGATTTCATTAATGGAACTATGTTAACAAAATTAATCATCCATATTACTACTTGGTGGAAGCGGTATTAGCTTGTCTGATATTTCCCGACAAACGTAAATTAATGATTCTCAGAGTGTGTATTGTATTCATTTGAGCTTCACACCTAATTTGACGTGCCATCTCGTGCCGCTCGCTTAATCATCAATTCGTATGCATTAGACGTGGTAATTTGTACATCCTGATCGTTAAATGAGTTTCATTCCATTCAGTGTTTTCCCGTGTTTTTGTCAACCTTCCTCCAAAGGGCCGAGGAGGATCAGGTGGTAAAAAGTAACTTTATATCGATTTTCGCGAGCAACACCTCATTCGGATTGTCTTCGAAAATAAATCCTTCTGACGAAAATTTTGACGCAAGTCCATCTTCAATTCCACTAGGACCAATTTTTATTTTATCAATATATTGATACCATTAAAGTAGCCTCATCGGGTTTAAAGCAATTTTAAGAACATTAATCCCTGTACCAGAAGCCAATACTCAGATTTTTTGGCAGGAAATACGGCTTTACACAGGGTTTTTAAATTTTCAATCACAGTTTTTATACTTCCAAAATGGGGGAAACTATTCATACATATTAAGACGGTATGCATTAAACAAAATTCCAACGTGAAAACGTTTTAAATGTTTTAAAGCGAGCCATTGTCATTTTTCTTTTGTAAATTTTACGCAGTACCTCTCCAATCGATATTAAAATTGCAATATATTAGTGAATGATAACTTTCTAAAGATTTTCTCACTCAAATTATTCCTTTTTGTAGATACCAAGTTGCTGCGACGAGATAATACAACTTGCTCACTTTTGCATACATAGGAAATATTCCAAGAGTGAAAATTCAGAAAGTAAAATTTGCAATATCCTAGTCAACAAAAACTGAATACTTCGTATAAATGGCTTTGCGAGCTCTCTAAATATGTCGAGGTTAAACTAGCTGACTACCCATTGTTGCCCGTTTTTTTTCTTATACCAATCGTTTTTTAATCGGGGAAAAATATGTCAGTATAGTGAGATCAAAACCAAGTAAATATTATTTACCTAAAATTGGAAAGAGAATTTGAAAATCCATTAAATTCTGATGATTGCTCTGACAACATAAATTGACATTGTCTTGAGAAAGGAAGAGCTGAAATAATGAAATATTTAGGATTGGTAATTAATTCGAACTCGTCTTGGAAAAAACATATTCGAATGATAAAAAAATGAGCTACGCAGAAACATCAGACGTTTTTCTTTTCTTTTGAGTGTTGCCCGAGAAAAGATCTTATAAAAGTTTACCATACATTGATAGGATCCAGATTCAACTATGACCTGACATGCGGGATAGGAACATGCTTCTATGTTAGATCCCGTCTCCATCCTACAGGAATGCTTTATACGTATCATCACATTTTTCTACAGAACATTCTTCGCAGACTTCTTTACAACTAAATATTCTTCCACATGCATTTTTTTTGTAAAGTACTAAAAGTGTTTTCATTCGTAGTGTTTTTTCAATCAGTTTTTTTGGGGGGTGCAAAATCGTATGATTTTAGACGAATGAATATTAGTGTGCCTAAAGTCCAGTTTGACAATTGTCCAACAGTTTGTACACATTTAGTTGCTAATCATTTATGAGAAATTCGTCTCTTGAGCTGAAAGACATTTTTAAGAGACTAACATTATTTTTGATAACATTAGATAACATTGTCTTTTCTCAAAATCCAATGTTATATATCCCTTTATCTTTCAACTGAACGCGAGAAGTTTTATTTTTTATATAATTTAAAAACTTTTAATTTAATCATTATCTTGTATTCGGATAATTTGTAAATCTCATCCCCGAAACTCTTGTAAACCTTTATTCAAGGAATTAAATATATTAACACTTCCCTGCATTTATATTTATGAAACAGTCGTGTTTGTTAAGTCCGAATTACTGAAGTGCCACCCTT